>VMOF01000220.1:58955368-59205450 GCA_011764245.1 Trialeurodes vaporariorum
AATTTTTTCTTCTTTTACTTTCTCACAACTAACAAAGTTAGAATTAGAGAAAGTATTGCCAATGGCGCAGATATTTTCAAGGTATCTTCACGGAAAAAAAACTACGGTGAAAATAACCATACAGATCCTCTGATTTTGGCACCTGCTAGATGTCATGGTAATGTAAACCAGAAGTATACTATTTTTGACTAGGTACTAGGTGATGTTACCTGATTGCATGTCGGTTTTACTCAAAGTATCGGTAAATGTACCATACTTTGGTCAAGTTTACCATAACATCTAGCAGGTGCCAAAATCAGGTATCCGTATGGTTATTTTCACTAATCTTTTTTTTCTGTGTGTTTCGATACTTGGCCCACTACGACTACACGGAAAAAAATTAGTGAAAATAACCATACGGATACCTGATTTCGGCACCTACTAGATGTTATGGTAAACTTGACCAGAAATATGGTACATTTACCGATACTTTCAGTAAATTCGACATGCAATCAGGTAAAATCACCTAGTACCTAGTCAAAACATAGTATACTTCTGGTTAACATTACCATAACATCTAGCAGGCGCCAGAATCAGGTATCCGTATGGTTATTTTCACCGTAGTTTTTTTCCGTGTAACAAGGGGAGGCCCAGAAGTCGCCCGCCTCCGATTTTGGAAATAATTACGCAAAAATGTAGCTAAAATAAAACTATTAGACACGTGTTTCTCACTTTTTGCCAATGGGCCTTCCTAAGGTGTCGGAATTTTTTTGAAAATTGACGAAATTCGGGTAAAAAACCCTAGTGAACCCTGGGCGAAGGGTGTTTCGTATATGGACGCTCATTTCCTCCGCATATCCATACCAGCGGCGTGGCCGAGTGGGTTGGGGGTGCAGACTGCCATACGAAAGAGTGCGAGTTCGATGCTGGAGTGAATGATTGTGTTTTGCAATGATTTTTCCCCCTTCTTCATCACGTCACTCCTATTTGACTCGCCCTAATTTTCGGTGACATTTGTCATAAAAAATAATGCTTTTGTTGAAAAATGGACGAAACAATAACGCCGAAAAAATTGTCAGTTCAGTGGATACAAAAATAGCTATTTTATTTGCCAGCAACATTCGCACTTTTCAATTTTCTAATATACTGCATTTATATTTTTTTGGGGGGATTGAATGTACCAACCTAGATGAAAGTCCGTCAAAAGCTGACGAGGATTGTGGGTTCCTCTAAAGAAAATATGCTTTTCGCATAACCGACCACTTTCGTAAAATTAAATGCTTATGAAATTCACATTCCTCTCATGTTCCCAACTTTCAAGTCGAGATTTATGTATGTTTTATCCATTATTTAAAGGAAGCTTTACATCATCGAAAACTAAGACGATTCAAGTTAGAGCGACGGTATGAAGAAATTTGGAAACATCGTCGCAAAAACTAAGTATATTCACACCAGCATTGATCTCGCATTCTTCCGCACAGTGACCTGCAACCTTGCCCCCTCAGCCACGCTGAAACCTCCTTCACCGAAGATTCCATTGGTTGAGAAAAGATTACAGAGTTTAGTTCAGTGTATGACTGTAATGCTCGAAAGTACTAGCGTCTTTTATCATTTCTCAACCGGTATAGAGTCGTCGATAACTTTGAAAACTTGCGGATATTTTAATTAATCAAAAGCGTTTCCAACGATTGAGAAAAGATTACAGATCAGAGTATTTTCATTCATTACAGTCATACACTGAATCGAACTGTGTAATCTTTTCTCAACCGGTGGAATCATCGGTAAATTCAAAAATGTCATTGAATCTACGCAAATTGGCAGCTATGCTAGAAATAGAAGACGCGGATTTAAACACTACTGAAATAGCATCTATTTTTGTAAGTTCTATTAACAAGATAGTTTTGGTGAACACTGAAAAAACAAAGTTTATGTACAGCCGAAGCAGCTTTTGGAAATAGCTTCGCAGAGCAAAATTCTTAGCTCTACCGGAGCAAGTTGCGATTTTCCTGAATCACTACTTCGGTAGAGCCAAAGCAAGAAAAGAGGCTATTACTCTAAAGAGGTAATGCTTTGGTACATCTGCAACTTTCTCCCGGTACAGCTTGAACTTTTGCTCTGCGAAGCTATTTCAAAAAGCTGCTTCGGCTGTACATAATATTTGTTTTTTCAGTGAAATTTGGCAACGGAGTCGCGGACTCGCATCGTGTAAAATTTGTGCAGAGCTGCATCTGATGATGTTTACTTGTAGATTGAGAATCTTCACAGCATGAATAACACCTACCCTGAATGATCCTTTTTTGAATACGCAGAAGGGGTTTAATTTTGAAAAAATAAAAATCTTAAACGCTCTAAGGCTAAGCTCTTTATAGCCAGGGCTAATTTCTATCTGAAAATAGAATGGAACATTTTCCTAAAACGCAGTGGTGGCTCGTGAAATTTGGCAACAATGTTTATCCTCCATTTGAATCTATGTACAATAATCGAATGCTGGTGAAGCGCTGCTTCACTTTCGAATCGATTGTTTTACATAAAATCAAATGGAGGAAAAACAATGTTGCCAAATAGGGCTGTTGCACACTTTTGCTATAAGCGCTTTTAATAGTCGACTATGGTGTAACACACCCCCCCCCTCCCCCAAAATAGCGATGGTAGCTCTAAAAACTTCCAAAATCCACTCCTAAACTCAATAAACGCTTTTATTTGCGCGAGTGTATAATGGTGGCATAGAGCAGTAATAACAGGAGATTTCTGTCTTAATTTCGTCACTCTCTCTATGCTGACAAGGATGATTCGCAGAGTAATTAGCCATCAGAGTAGTGATCCACATCTTATGAATGTTGCGTTGACACCTGGTGACACCGGGGCCAAATGAAAGTCGTCTCTTATTGGTCACTTCTTGATGGAGTTAAATTATATTGTAAGATGGGAATCTGTCGTTATTACTGCCCTATAAGCCACCATTACGCTCGCGCCAATAAGGAGCCGCTTTTGCGAAATGGATATTTTTTATATATGTATGTCAAAGGTCAATAGGGCTGTTCCACACTTTTGCTATAGGCGATTTAAGGATAGATTTAGTTGTAAAAACCTCCGATAATAACGAGATTATTCTCTGTGTATCTTTCTTCCGAGCATAGGAAGAGGGCTGAAACTATTTTTTTTAAGTGCCTAAACTTATTTTTCTAAAAGCCTTATTTAACCATCGGCCTTTTTGATCATATATCTATATCGGAAAGAAGAAGTGATATGGTTCGGGGGGGGGGGGGGTTGAGAAGGAGAGAAAAGTTTAAAAAAAAAAGTGACGGCCTTAAACGCGTTTAACCCTTACATTACCAACATGGGCCTGAGAGGCCCTAGGCTTGTTATTTTGTTGCGCCGTTTCCGTTCTAATCGTTTGAAAAATTTGAGCTTTTGTGACATCTCTAAAAAAACCCTCAGAAACCTAAATTTAATAAATTAAAACAACAACAAAAAATTCTCTAGGTGTAGGAATTTTTTTTTCATCGCTACCCCTAGACTTACCAATGTGGGCCTCTCAGGCCCTACTATCAATTTAGTGGGAATTTTAGTTTTCTTTGGCCAAGACAGTTGGCACTAGAGTTTATTATTGTTTTAAATTTTGAGGTTATGTGAAAAGCAACAAAACCTGATAAACTGATAATCAACGAGACCATTTTATGACCATATTATCATAAGACAAAAGGGGGCGTTGATCTAGTTGACCAAATGGCTCAGACATACTCAGTAAAGCGTCTGTCAAGGAGGTGGCCGTTATTTTTTTATATTCTAGATATTGCTGGAGTGAAATGTGTTTCGGATATTTGAAGTACAACATCCAGAACTTAATTGGCATAGCATCCGCAACTGTCGAAGCATTTTTTAAGACATTTAGCCGATCAGCTTATTACGCCACAAATGATAATGCGCAGTAAAAGCACCTTATTAAAAAGAGAGACGCGCTTTGCAATGGATTTATGTTGTGACTGTGAAGCGTCCTTTGACTGAAAATGATAATAATGGAAACAAGGCTTTTTTCAATAAAATTTTTATAGAAACAAGCTGTTGTTGTTTTTTTCCTCTATTTGTTTGAAACCAAATTTAAAACAAAGAAAACCTAAAACTTACTGGAACTAAAAAATAAAAAAGCAAAAAGTTTGAAGTTTCGAGCGCAGCGAAATAAATTTCAGTAAATTGCGCAAAAAAAAGAAATATTCAAGTTATGTACAATATTTCTATTGGACAAGTCAAGCAGGCTCCTATGTTTACTATAAGTTTTACTTGCTTTTTTCAGGAATATGAATATGTCAATTTCTTTTTTTTTCTTTTTTTCTTTTTTTTTTGAATTAGCCCTTTTCTTTACCATTTATGAAAGAAACAAGAAAGGAGCTGTTGGAAGGTTGATTGAATTGTTGAAGGGCTAGGGTGAAGGGAGGAGAAAAAGAAGGAGCTTCTATAAAAATAAAATGGGAAGAGAAAGTAAAGTTGGAGCTAAAACATCAGAGATAGTCTCAATCTTTATTTTATCGGACTGGCTAGCATTGAATATTTTCCTTTATAATCCCTCCCCCCACTCTCACCCTCATAAATACCTTTGAAGGATACTGCAAACTATTTATTATTATAATACTGAAAATAAAAAGTAATAAAATCAAACAATATCTCAAGGAAAATCAAATAGAAATGAAATAAGCTGCGCCTACGAATAAAGCAAAAATCAAAGTTTTCAAACATTTTGTAATAAAGGGGGGGGGGAGTGGGTCCAAGCAGAAGAAAATATGTATTGAATAAGAATTTCAATAATTCTGACAAGGAAGAATCATTTTTATGCAGTAAAAAAGGCATTCATGAATATTAGATACTGAAAATTGAAGAAAAACGAAAAAAACATGGAAAATATGCAAACCCCATAAGATTTACACACGGGCCTCCGAGGCCCGGTTTGGTAAGTGGTGTAAAAAAAAATGGTTGGTAATGTAAGGGTTAACCATTTTACACATTAACCCTGAAGAATTAAAGTCGGCGGATGGAAACTATTCAATTTTCTAGCGACAGCACTTACTGCCTTTTAACAAAATTTATAAATACTCACAATTGCTCTTCTCCTGAATAATTTCTGTCCAGCCTTTTCCCTGGAAAACTTTGGTTCAGTGTTGCCGAATTTGGCAAAACAGAAACACATTTTATACTGATTTTAATGGGAAATTTGTATATTTTACGCTAAATTTGGCAGCACTGCATTGGTCGCATCCTTGTTTTTGGACACATTGAGCGATGATAAATAATTAGAATTGAAACCTTCGTCAGAGTAAATGGAGACAAGGTTTGAATTTTGCAAGTAGGTATGAAGTGGCAAGTTTGTTTTCGTTCTTCATTTCCAGAATGGCTGCTGAATGTATTGCTGAATACTGCTGTTGCGCACCAAGGTTATAGATTAAAGAGGTATGCTCATCTGACTTCGCGCCTCAAATTTAATGGCGCGTAGTTCAAAATCACTGCAGGCAAGATGGCTGACAAAAGAAGAAAACGTATACTCTTTGCAGAAAACATTGGGTTGTTTTCTGTTTTTCTTGCAGAGGGCAGCCCCAAGGTTATAGATTAAAAGAGGTATGCTCATCTGACTTCGCGTCACAAATTCAATGGCGCGCAGTTCAAAATCACTGCAGGCAAGATGGCCAACAAAAGCAGAAAACGTATACTCTTTACAGAAAACTTTGGGTTGTTTTCTGTTTTCTTGCAGAGGGCAGCCCAATGTTTCCGGTAAAGAATATACGTTTTCTGCGCTTGTCGGCCATCTTGCCTGCAGTGATTTTGAACTACGTGCCACTGAATTTGAGGCGCGAAGTCAAATGAGCGTACCTCTTTAATCTATAACCTTGGTTGCGCACTTCTCTTTTGACCGTGAGTGGATCCAGAAATTTGGCAACCATGCTTTCTTTCCATTTGAACATATGAGAAACAATCGAATCTTTTGTGGGGACCATGGCTTATTTTCTGTTAATCGATTGTTTTCCATACATTCAAATGGGAAGAATTCATAGTTGCCAGCTTGCTGGATCTGCCTTTGTAGTTTTGACCGCAACCGTCAAACCTCGATTTTTTGGTTCGTGGCAATTAAGCTTTTTTTCAGCACGATTTTGAAAGTCGATGTGGAGTATGTACTATGACCTTCAAAAGAAAGTACTCTGGTTTAAATTTTTACTCTTTTAAATCTCGGCAGCTTTTAAACAATTTTGCTGCTCTCAATGTTTAAGGACTAAGCAGAATGACATATTAAAATACAGCCATGAAAAATCGAAAATTCTATTGGGAACACTGGAAAAATCGGACAGTATGAATTTCGATCAAGAGACTTTCTTTTGTAAGTCATAGTACTATCGACGAATTAAAGGTTGTCGCGAGAGTTTCAGGACCTAAGTTTCTCCTTCAAGGTTCTGGTTCGACCACTCTTCATACTCCTCACACCTTGCAGGTGAGAGGCCAGTGCGGGTATACGGTGCGGTGGGAAAGCCGTTGCAGATCAGTCCCACACTCACACCCATATTGATTATGTGTGAAAATCTTGCGACAATCTTTAATTCGTCGGTAGTACTTGACTTATGAGATTATTTTTTCATTATTACTGCAATAGCAATACTTAACGCAAGGAGCACCTTCGCTGCTATAATTCCAGAATTTAGTTTCAAAATATTTCAGCAAAGACTTTATTATATTTTTTCATTATGATTTTTTTAAACTTTTTTTTTTTTTTTTTTTTTTTTTTTTTTTTTTTTTTTTTTAAACATAGGTTAGTTTAATTACTGACCGATATGTAAGTTCTAATTGAACATGAGTATGAGTCTACATTTTGGTGTTTTTTGTAAAGAAAACGTAAGCACTCTACAGTGAGAGCTTTGAGAACAATAGTATTAGAGAGAAAGTTGTTGAGAACAAATATGCATTTTTGGGTTCTCCCATATTTATATACCAGTATCACTGTTTCGGAAATATAGTGATGTAAATATGCGTGAAAGTGCGCGGTAATCGATTACACGATTACCAAGTAATCGTAATCGTCGTTTTTTCGGAAGATGATTTTATAGAAATCAGGGCTGATTTTTTTACAAGTCATACCCATCATATTAGTTGCAGAAGAATTAGATCTAATCGAAATGACCCTAACGTTTATTTTAAATTTGTTAAGACTACTTTTAAATACCACCCAAAGGTTTGACGTTTACCGATTATTCAGTAATTGTATAATCGATTACATTATTTGCCAAGCTCTGTATGGAAGTGTGAAACCTATACAGGAACAAACCAAAGGAAAAAAATTGGGTCCAAAAATTCTTCGTTTGCGTTAAAATTACACCAAGAACCAGCAATTTCATGTAATCAGAGACTACTAATCTATCGTTTATCGCTGAAACAGTCTTTTCCTGCGAGGAAATTATTTCAGTCGTTGTTCGGGATCGTTGTTTTACAAAAGGTTATAATTTTGTGAAGAAAGTCTCAAACTCTGCAAGTCTTATCTTTTCTTCATGTATACCCGAAGGATGTGACATTCTCCTAAGATCATTGTCGCATGCATGCATGTATTGTCGGCGACGAAAATAAAAGGCAGTCGCGCCAGCGAAGTGTCATATAGGCAATGCTTGTTACTCACATTGGTCCATTTATTTTGCTTGGAGTGGTGATTAGTGTGCTGCTTATTGCCTTGACAACATTTTGCAGGCGCAACTGCCTTTACGAAAGTCGCCGAAAACTGTTACGAAAGTCAAAAAAGAAATGAATGTCAGACGACTCCTACAATAGAGGTAGAGACGACCCATTTTAATTGTTTCAATGAATTCAAGCATTGCAGGAAGTATCCCCACAGATCGAACGGCGCACATGTAGGTCCGAAGACAGTGGCGTAACGTGCAATTTGGCAACGTTGTGTTGCATCCATTTAAACCCATGTAAAAGGTCGAATGCGAAGGCCCAATATTTCCGAACACCCGATATTTCGATATTTTTCATGAATTTAAATGGACGAACTGCAACGTTGCCAAATTGCACGCTACGCCACTGGTCCGGAGACCTATGCGATCAAGTAGAACCATGATCGAAACTAAATTTCTCAAAAACTTAAAACTTTAGATTGATCGAAATTTCGAAAATGTTGTTCAATCGATCAAAACCTTGTTATTTTTTTCAAATTTTGATTCTATTTGATCAAAAAATACGATTGTAATTGTATCCCCACAGATCGAACGGCGCACATGTAGGTCCGAAGACAGTGGCGTAACGTGCAATTTGGCAACGTTGTGTTGCATCCATTTAAACCCATGTAAAAGGTCGAATGCGAAGGCCCAATATTTCCGAACACCCGATATTTTGATATTTTTCATGAATTTAAATAGACGAACTGCAACGTTGCCAAATTGCACGCTACGCCACTGGTCCGGAGACCTATGCGATCAAGTAGAACCATGATCGAAACTAAATTTCTCAAAAACTTAAAACTTTAGATTGATCGAAATTTCGAAAATGTTGTTCAATCGATCAAAACCTTGTTATTTTTTTCAAATTTTGATTCTATTTGATCAAAAAATACGATAGCAAATTCGACACTTTCCGATCGATCGCAAAACTTCGAAACTTTCCGTTTCGATCAGTCGGTCTTGCTCACAGTTTTTTTTTTTTTTTTTTGCATCATCAAAGACGCACCAGAGTGCGGCACCGGGAATTATTTTTTTCAAAAGAACGGATACTAAATAAAAGGAACAGAAATGTTAAATCAGTCATGAGCCACGATTATAAAATTGTAAACACAAAAACTATTGCATCGATTGACTCCATTATTCTCCACTCCCTCCCCCTCCTCCCTCCCCACCCATCTCAAGACTAACAACAGGGGCAGTTGGTCACAAGAGAAAGGGACGAGGTCGGCAGAAGAGAGATCCGGAAAATAAAACTTCCCGGAAACTCTGGAAAAAATAGCGCGGTGTCTGAAAGTGGACGTCGAAACAGATTTATGAGGAGCAGAGGAAGGGAGGGGGAAGGGTATACACAAAGGGATAACTCATCAGAGGTGGTGTGCGTCTCGTTGGGGGGGGGGGGGCGCACAGTGGTCTGATTTGTGATATTTGAACTCTTTCCATACCGACCTCTAACGTACTCTGGCGGATCCAGGAATTCATCCTTCTCTCACTTTTCCCCATTAGAACACGTATGTTGGAAAAGGATAGATTAGGGGCAGTCACGTGACTTTCGCCCCCTCTTCTGTCTTCTTCTAACCCATGCGTTCTAATGGGAGAAGAGTGAAGAGGACAATTTCTTGGATCCGCTGGAGCTAACGCATTCTTTCAAGATCCTTCATTTGTTTCGCACCAGTTTTATTTTATTTTGTTTTTTTCTTCTTGATAAAGTTGAATCGAGCGCCTTCAATTAACAACTTAGGCAACAACACGTACCCTGGAGTACCAATATTTAACTACCTGCTGATATGAATACCAGATTCGTCATATTACCGGAAGCACAACGATTTGTAAACGACAGAAAGTCTAATACTTACTTTGACCAGAAAAGTCTGGTGTTAACACCAGAATATGGTCATTGAACTAGAATTTCCTAAAACAATTCAAGAACTGTGGTACAAACACTATAGAATTCTAGTTATGGACCTGTTGCACACTTTTGCTATAAGCGATTTAGTAGTCGATTCTGGTGTAAAAACCTCCACAAATAACGATGGCAGTACTTAAAACATCCGAAATCCACTCCTAAACTCATAAGAAACGATTTTATTTGCGCGAGCGGAATGGTGGCTTATAGGGCAGTAATAACGGGAGATTCTCATCTTACAATACTGTGACTCCATCAAAAAGTGACCAATAAGAGACGACTTTCATTTGACACCGGTGTCACTAATGTCACGGTACCATTCATCGGATGTGGATCATCACACTCTGATGACTAATTACTCTGTGAATCATCCTTGTCAGCATAGAGAGAGTGACGAAATTAAGATAGGAATCTCTCATTATTACTGCCCTATGCCACCATTATACTCGTTCAAATATAAGTGTTTATTGAGTTTAGATAGATTTCGGAAGTTTTTTGTGCTGCCATCGTTATTTTTTGTGGTTTTTACACCAGAGTCTACTATTAAATCGCTTATAGCAAAAGTGTGCAACAGCCTCATAGATTCCTTACATAGCTTCACATATTGTCATGCTCGTGGTAATCTTTTTTTCAGTGCAGCGTTAATAATGCAATTGTATTAATTAACTGTGCAGTCATTGATTAATAGTGCAGCATTAATAAAATGAAATTTTTGCATTGTGAAGTGTATGCCCGGTTTTAGAATTTTTTGTGTGCAATTTTAACATGTTTCGTTTTTTTCTGTGTGAGTTTGACATTACATTGATAGCGCACATCGCTATTTTCACCAGAGCTGCCGTTTTGGGTAGTGGCATTTTTAAATTCACTGATGGTTCCAGCGGTTGAGGAAAGGTTAGACATTTCAATTCAGTGTATGACTGCACTGCACAAAAAACTCTGATCTGTAATCTTGTATCAATCGGTACATTCGCCGTTAAATTTTAAAAATACCCGCAAGTTTTTTCAAGTCATCAACGACTCCATCACCGGTTGAGAAAAGATTACAAATGCGAGTATTTTTATGCATTCCAGTCAAACACTGAAGTGAACTGTGTAATCTTTTCTCAAGAATCATCGGTGAATTGAAAAATGTCATTAATGGGGCTCTTGCAAACTTTTACTGTGAGCAAATGAATAGTCCAATGTGATGTAAAAACCAGCAAAAATCACGAAAATCACTCTGAGAAAGTCTAAAATTCAGTAATAAACTCACATAACTGCTGTAACGGCAAGTTTGTAATGGCGGCTCAACGCAGGTTTCATTGGAGATTCCTGTCTATTATGTCACTTTCTCTACGGAAACACCGAAGTATGTCTCATTTTAGATTGTTATCTCCCATGATCCCCCATGAGTTGAGCCGCCACCAAGTCTAGTTTTAGAAGTGAATTTTGTGATTTTTAAGTCTACTTATCGTCATTTTTACAGGTTTTTATGCAAGAATCAACGCTTCAATCCCCAATAGCAAAAGTTTGCAAGAGCCCCGTTATTACGCAAAACGGCAGCTCTGAATTCCACGTCAACTTGCCACATCAGAATCAAAGCTCGAATTCGCGGCTCTAGCGAAAGCTCGGAAACAGACCTATTCATAAAATTTCGATTCCTCCGCACTTTTTTTGTTTTTTTGTTTTCTGTTTTTGTTTTGTGTGGTTGTTGTTATTTTTCTTTCTCAAATATATCCTCATGTGATTCCGCAGCTCATCCCACTGTGGGAGCGACATAGCGGCGAGGCGGTGTAAACACAAGGGTGGATAAATGGTGGGAGGAAGGAGGTGGAGGGGGAGGGGGAGGACAAGAGCGGGCTATTGAGTATTGATGGCTCCTGCATTTCGATTTTTAATGAATGTTTTTCATATATACATATATTTATGCTTATTTTTCAAACAATATACCCCGCGAGCTTCAAAACGGGGAGAGATGACGGGCTATTGGAAGCGAGTAAGCGTCGGGTAGGGGGGATGCAGGGGGGTGTGGGGTGGGTGGTGAGGGAGGGGGAGGCTAAGGGGGAGAGATGCGAGGTGAGAGGAAAAGAGACGGAGGAGAAGGAGGGGGAGGGAAAAAAATTTCACCCACACGTCAGAGCACAGAAATGACTTTTGTAGATTTGTGACTGCCCAGTCTCTCCACTCGACGCGACGCGCGAACGCGGACGCGGACGCCGCGCGTCTCGCGTCTCGCTCGCTCTGCTCTCCCCGGTTGCTTGCCTGCGCCTGTCTGCCTGGCTGTTCAAGTCACTCTCTGCCCTGCTCTGCTCCGTGGTCATAATTATTTTAGTGAGTCCGCGATTTCAATTTATGTTGACGCTTATCTCGACTCGTTGTGTCTCCCCCCACCCCTCCCCCCTCCCCCACCCTCCTCGTTCGCCTACTCCCTTCTCCCCCCCTTCTCACCCTTGGGCTGATATATATATTGCTCAGCTCAACACTTCCAAAGGCCGTATCGGCAGGAGAAGAATGTTTTCTTCCATGATCACCCGGAAAAAAAAAAAAAAAAAAGATGACCAGGGACCAAATAATGTTACGTCCTCACGGTCCCGCACGCATGATGATCGGTGAGCACTTACAGAGGATATAAACCACACGCAGAGCTCGTTTCAGAAGTGTAGGCGCACCAAAACCATAATCTTTGGCGAATTTTCAATTTTTATTCCTTCAAATCAATACCGAATTTGCCCCTGGCTTCATTCTTTGGTGTTTAAGTTCCTCATTGAAAAGTGAACACTCAATTTCATTTCCATTTATTTTCATCGAGCAGTGTCAGAAATAATGTTGGCAAATTCCAAAGATTATCGGTCTAGGTGCGCCTACACTTCTGAAACTACCTGTAACCATATACTTAAGTAAGCACCATCCAACGTCTTTCGGAGGACCGCCGCGCGCCGCACAGTGTTTCCCCTCTTATGGAGAATGGGAAAAAACCTCATCGCACCTACATTTTGCTTTAGATTTGAATAAAACTGCTTGAAAACGTGAACGAAAGGTCTTACTATTACCATAAAATTACCTGGTACACCTGTCACCAACCCTTTGGTACGTCAGGGACCCCCCCCCCCCCCCCCCCAGGCCCCGCAAAAAAACCGGCGCACCTGGCGCGCTGGATCATTCCGCTCGAAAATGCGAAAAAATTACAAAATTTAAAATCGTCATAACTTTTGAACTAAAAGACCTAAAAATATTTCAAGGCCAGGTTCAGATTTCTCGTACTCTCTAGTTTGTTATACATAAGCTCAAAATTTTTTTTTTGGTAATTTTCCTACCCGTATGAAGAGTTTTTCCAAACCCTCGCGAAAACTGTTTTTTTGGAGCATGCACACCTCTAAAAAATTACTCAAACTTCTCACATCTCTTTGGGCAAAAGTAGAGATGGACAAAATCTGAGACATGCATCAGATATCTCACAGTCAAGGCTATCGACTTGATTACCTCAATTTTGTCTACAACATTTTTTTATGGTCGGAAAATGCACTTTTCCGAGACCATATAGACCGCTTCTGAATACTCGGTTTACACATCCACTCAAACATGCGAAAAGATGGTAAAAGTTTAAATCGTCATAACTTTTGAATTAAAAGAGTAAAAAATATTTCAAAGCCAGTGTTGGATTTCTCGTACTCTCTAGTTTTTCATGCATAAGCTCAATTTTTCTTTTGGTCATTTTTCTGCCCGTATGAGGAGTTTTTCCAAACCCTCGCGAAAACTGTTTTTTTTTTTTTTGGAGCACATCTCTAAAAAGTTACTTAAACTTCTCACATCTCTTTGGGCAAATATAGCATAGATAGACAAAATCTGAAACCTGCTTTAGATTCCTTGGAGTCAAGGCTATCGATTTGGTTACCTCATTTTTTTTTAAAAAATTGTTCAAGGTCAGAAAATGCACTTCTCCGAGACCATGTAAAGACCGCTTCTGAACATTATTAAAAATATGCTGCAAAAAAACAATTTTCGCGAGCGTTTAGAAAAACTCTTCATACGGGCAGAAAAATGACCGAAAGAAAATTTGAGCTTATGCATGATAGACTAGAAAGTACGAGGAATCCGGCCCTGGCATTGAAATATTTTTTACTCTTTTAATTCAAAAGTTATGACGATTTAAACTTTATCATCTTTTCGCATGTTTGAGCGGATGTGTAAACTGTGTATTCAGAAGCGGTCTTTACATGGTCTCAGAAAAGTGCATTTTCCGACCGTAAACAAATTTTGTAGACAAAATTGAGGTAACCAGGTCGATAGCCCTGACTCTGAGAAATCTGATGAATGTCTTAGATTTTTTCTATCTATGCTACTTTTGCTCAAAGAGATGTGAGAAGTTTGAGTAGCTTTTTAGAGATATGCTCCAAAAAAACAGTTTTCGCGAGGGTTTGGAAAAACTCTTCATACGGGTAGGAAAATACCAAAAAAAAATTGAGCTTATGTAGAAAAAATTAGAAAGTATGAGGAATCCGACCTAGGCCTTGAAATATTTTTAATTCTTTTAGTTCAAAAGTTATGACGATTTTAAATTTTGTAATTTTGTCGCATTTTAGAGCGGAATGATCCAGCGCGCCTGGTGCGCCGGTTTTTTTGCGGGGCAGTATATTACCTACCGCGCAACATTCTATTTTCATAATATTCAACTCGCTGTAACTTCCGCCTTGGGTAATCTTGGGTTACCAAATTTTCAGGGTTGTTAGTACATATATTCAGCTTGCGAAAAATGTCAACAGACCCGTGACGCTCGTTGACGCTTCAGTTGTAGGTCCATATTTGGGTGAAAACGTCATTTTTCAAGCTTATTCTATTTAAATCCATTCCTTTGGATATGACAAAATAAAATTTAGCCCATGTTAAGGGTAGAATGTCAAATTGTAGACTATAACGCACCCATTGAGCGAAAATGTTCAATGAAAAAGCCTAAAAGAGCTTCTTTACAGAGGTTTCGATATTACTCCAGTTTTTAGCGAAAAAACAGAAATTCTGACTTCCGCCGGAACAACCTAGCTTTTTCTACCAAAAGAAATGCAAAAATTGTAAAAAAATCGTGCAAGTCTATTAGTTTGGACCCTCAGGAATGGATTTTGTGAAGTTTTGGGTAGTTTTGAAGAGGTCGTTAAAAAGGGGTTTTTTCCGCCTAGGAAACACTGTGCGCCGTCCGCCAAGCCGTATCATAATTTGGTCCCCGAAGCATGACAGTATGTGGACCTATGTAAGGGATAGTGCAGTTACCAGAATTCTAGTGTTTGTACCGTAGTTCTTGACAATTTTAGGAAATGGGGCTGTTGCACACTTTTGCTATTTAATTGTCGATTCTCCGGTGTAAAAGCCTCAAAAAATAACGATGGCAGTTCTATATACTTAAGAAATCCACTCCTATAAACTCAATAAACGCTTTTATTTGCGCGAGTGTAAAGGTGGCATAGGGCAGTAATAATGAGAGATTCCCAATACTGTAACTCCATCAAGAAGTGATACGACGACTTTCATTTGACACCGCGGTGTCACTAGATGTGACGGTACCATTCATCGGATGTGGATCACTACTCTGATGACTAATTACTCTGTGAATCATCCTTCTCAGCATAGAGTGAGTGTTAAGATACAGGAATCTCCCATTATTACTGCCCTCAGCCACCATTATGCTCGCGCCAATAAGAGCGTTTATTGAGTTTAGGAGTGGATTTCGGAAGTTTTCAGTGCTGCCATCGTTATTTTTGGAGGTTTCCTACACCAGAATCGACTTTTAAACCGCTTATAGCAAAACTGTGCAACAGCTCCATTCTAGTTCAATGACCATATTCTGGTATTAACACCAGAACTGTTTGGTCAAAGTACTAGAATTTCTGTCGTTCACATATCGTTGTGTTTCTGGTAATATGACTAGAATCTGCTATTATGACTATCGCTCCCCCCCCCCCAATGCAGGATAGTTTTTTCTTTTTCGCCGGACCTGAACTTTGAGGGGGGAGGTGCTTCCATTTGGAAAGGAAATGATAAGATGAAAGGAAAGGAAAATAAAGGAAAGGAAAGGATAAGATGAAATGAAAAGGAAAGGATAAGATGGAAGGAAAGGAGAGGAAAGGAACGGAAAAGGAAAGGAAAAGAAAGGAAAAGAGAAGATAAAAGGAATGATAAAATTTAAAAATAAACATTATAATAAATGTATTAAGGCTGCCAGTGGCGGGTAGTGCAATATAGCAACCACGGATCTCCTTTCATTCAAACTTACGTAAAATAACAGAACTTCAAAAGATTCACAGAATACCTGAGAAATCGATACTTTTTCATACGTTCAAATGGCAAAAAATATGGTTGCCACATATAGCACGAGCCGCCACTGGAGGCAGTCATGCAGTATTACCTATCAAATGCATATTTTTTTTTTTTTTTTTTTTTTGTTTTGTTTCGTTTTTTTTTTTTTTTCCAATTACTTTTCGTCGTGTGTTCACAAAAGATCGTAGCCGGCGTACGTATGGGGATATTGGGGCTGTAGCCCCTCCTCATTTTTTTGAAGGTGCGGCGCTAGTATTTGTTGAAAAAGCAAACAAAAAAATCCCCTTCCCCCTTTTTTTGACCCCCACGCGCTGCTTCTTCAAAAATGGCATTTTCGAATGTCACGTAGCTCCTACCTCCATTACCAATACAAAATTCCTTTAACTATAAAAAGCAATAATGCTAAAAATTAAGGCTTCGAAAGGAAACCTCTGAGCTCCCATCTTAGAACTTAAAAATTACGATGGTATAACATAAAGTGTGGGTCACATCATTGGGTACAAAATTAGAGAAAAAGTAATTTAAAAAAAGAAGAGATGTGTGCGTGAACAAAAAATTAAGTACGTCAACGGTTGAAAAGTCGGTTTGAATAGCAATAAATCAAAAGGCTGGCGAGGGATTTATCAAAGTGTCGTGTTAATTTATCGTCAAAAAAGGACTGATATCTTATGGAGTGCATGGTGGTTGTTAATTTGTGTCTTGTGGCCATATAGCTTTGCAAGTCTCCGGTCGTAGGTCCCGTGTACTACGGTCCGCGGACAGTCAATATGATGAGGCATTGGAGCGCTCCCGCGAGTGAGCTGCAAATACTAAATGGCCGACGGCCTCGGAATACGTAATTATCTGCCCACTTGCGAGAGAGAGAGAGAGAGAGAGAGAGAGAGAGAGAGAGAGAGAGAGAGAGAGAGAGAGAGAGAGGAGAGAGGGGGGGGGGGAGGGGGTGAGTGAGAGAGAGAGAGAGAGAGAGAGAGAGGGGGGTGAGAGAGAAAAAGAATGAAGAAATGAAGGGAGGAAAAAATGCGAGAAGAGCTTAACAGAACACAGAGGACAGTGATTTTTTCCGTCTTCCGTGCTTTTTTAAATATTTCAGTTTCGTCCAGTGGCTTCTTAAGGGGGGGGGGGAGCTGATGCCCCCCGAACGTGACTGTTGCGCTCCCCCCCCCCCCCCCCCCCAACGGTAAAGAGAGAAAACGTGTGAAAAACTAATGGATAGTAGAAGGAAAGAAGAGAAGAAAAAGAAAACGAAAGAAAAATAGGGAAAAAGAAAGGGAGAGATAGAAAAAGAAAGAATTAGGAGAAGGAGACAAAGAAGGGGAAAATTAAGAGGGAAAGGGGAAGGAGAAGATATTGACTGTACAATTGGCTAAATAAATAAATATTAGAGGAGCTTGACGTTTAACACTAAGTTTTTTGTTTTTTGTTTGTTTTTTGTTTCTTTTTTTTTACAATCTCAGAGTATAGGATTTTATATCCAATCAATGTTTAATCGTGACCGCGATCTCTAAATAAACCAAAACATCAATCGTAGATACTTGCCGTGGAAACAAGGAGATCATTTGATAATTTTCTTCAGTGATTTAGAGTTAAATTCAGAAAAGTGTAAAATGTCGCTTAATAAATCTCAATTTATTAAAATTTGTTGGGGGTAGACTGCCGGAAACCCGCTAACTTGGGGGGAGGGGGGGGCGCAGACTCCCCACAGCTGGGATCTCACATCTTGCCCCCCCCCCCCAATGCAAAAGTCTAGTGACGCCACTGGTTTCGTCCTTGTAAAATGTAGAATTACTTGTCCTTATTTTGTCAGTCTTCCCGCTCGAAGCTGATGAGTAGGAAATACCTTTTGGAATGACACCTAAATTATCTAATTAGTTTTGTGTTTTGATTGCATTTTGTATTTGGCACCAAAACGCATTTTTGCGTGTTGAGGAGGGAAGGGCACCCGCACCCCCTCCCCAACTTTTGCAAAAACTCGATTTCTGTCGAAAATTGGTGAAGTATCGGCCTTTTCCTCTACCAAAGTCACATTTTTTTGATTTTTTGTTTTTTTTTTATATGAGGCTCATGCAGACTTTTGCTCCACGTGATTGAAGAGTTGATTCTTGCGTAAAAACCTGTAAAAATGAAATAAGTTGAGTTCACTAAAAAGGCCCGAAATTCACTCTCAGAATCGGGTTTAATGGCGAAGCTACACAGGTATCTTGGGAGTTCCCTATCTAATTTGAGGCACATCTCTGTGTTTCCGTAGAGAAAGTGACAAATTAGACAGGAATCTGCCATGATACCAGCGTAGCTCAGCCATTACGATTTTGCCGTTACCGCTGTTTTCTGAGTTTATTGCTAAATTTTAGACTTTTCTTGTATGTAATTTTTTACATCTGATTTAACCATTCATTTGCTTATAGCAAAAGTTTGCAAGAGCCCCATTGGAGAAAAATAATTTTGATAGTTTCAAAGTTATCTCTGTGTAATTTGTGTAATAGGGGATGAACATATATAAAACTTTTGTGCTGATGCAATCCAATGGCGTAACTAGAAATTATCTTTCTCTCACTTTGTCCATTAAAATGTGTAAAATAGAAAAGGCTAGGAATGGGGATCAATCCCCTCTTCCTATCCTTTTTCTACCTGTACATTTGGATGAGTAAAAAGAGAGATAGAATGATTTCTAGTTACGCTACTGATGCAACCAAACTCCTGAATTCTCCTCATAGAAATGTGTGGTATAAAAAAGAACAAAGTGCACCTTTGAAAAATTCAAAATATTTCTCCCTTGAGCCCAGTTTTCTGTGAGAAAAACCGCCAAAGTCATTTGAAAGAGGGAAGAACCATCGAAGTCATTATAGTCGCCTGTTTCACTCCGAAACTTCTTCTATTTTCTTCGAAAGATATCGCACTATGATGGTAGCATTCTAAAGTTCATCGGTTTACTGATCCGTGCGGAAAAGATTACATTATCCTATGATGTATTATGTATATTGAAAAGTACTGCTATTCATAATATTTTCTGCACCGAGACAATAAAGGGATTTGAAATCTAGAACGCTACCCATTGCGTCGACTACCCAGCACGCTTTGACTTTGGTTGGTTAATTTCCCTGTGTGTCCGGTGACTTTCCTTTTTATTTCCCAGTACACACAACTTTGATTAATCATAGCCCAGCATAAAACTGACCAGTGATCCGATTTCATACATCGTATCATTCATTAGATCATATACTTTATCGGTCTTTGTACCAATGCCTGTCTTCTTTTATTCATCGGTTTTTCTACCAGTTTTCATTAAAACTACCAAGCCAATTGCCGATTCGATGGGTGAGGGCTGAGAGGGGGGGGGGAAGTAGCTTGTTGAGCTAAATTTTTACACCATCTATGAAGGGATTTTCAAGGAAATTTTGGGTGTTTTGTCGAAAAATTATAGGTTATATCTCCCCCCCCCCTTGAAAGATTTCTATATCCGCCACTGTACCATGTTGTTCTTTAACTGACTGGTTGTTTAGTGCTTATAATTAACAGAAACCGTGGTTATCAACCAACTCGTTGGGAATGAAGGGATTTTCGAGGAAATGTTGAATTTTGTTGAAAAATTAGGTTAAATCCCCCCCTTCTTGAAGGATTTCTAGATCCGCCACTGTACCAAGCTGCTCTTTAACTGACCTGTTGTTTAGTACTTATAATTAATAGAAGCCGTGGTTATAAACCACACG
Source organism: Trialeurodes vaporariorum (assembly GCA_011764245.1). NCBI lineage: Eukaryota > Metazoa > Arthropoda > Insecta > Hemiptera > Aleyrodidae > Trialeurodes > Trialeurodes vaporariorum. The sequence goes on from VMOF01000220.1 coordinate 58,974,919, forward strand.
CAGAAAAAGCTTTGGGCAGGGGAACCAAAGTCTGCTGTGAATTATAGTTAATGGGCTTCTTTGAGAAGGGGGACTAAGATCTTTGGAGGGACAGAGCAACCAAAGTTCTTGGGCGAGGGAGTCAACGTCCTAAGACTTTGGTTGCTCTGTCCAAATATTTTGGTCGCCCCTTGGCCAAAGACGCCCTGCAACTAAAATTCACCGCAGACTTTAGTTCCCCTGTCCAAGGCTTTTTCTCAATGCAACTCGTTTTTATTCGGCGGTTAGGAACCGCTGACCAGACCACCACAAATCATTCAGCGGTGATTCCCGAATGTGCGTGTTAATTGGGGATTTTCTGCGACTTATATGATTAGTGAAATTATTGGCCTTTGGGGAAAGATGTAAATTGGTGCAGTCGAATTTTGTGTGTCGCCGATATTACGTAATATACTGGTGCTTTAGTGAATAAATCATTTAAAAAACGGCATTTTAAACTTGTGCGGTGATGAGAAGATTTAAAGATTCTAAACGTAAACAATCATGGCGTTATGACATTCACCGGTGAAAAAATAATAAAAAAAAAACGCTCAGTTACTCAATTTTTCCCAATGTGACTTTTGTTCCCCCCTCCTCTCCCCCTCTTCAAATATATATGTATATACGTCGGGCTTGTCCTGACGTCTGATATGAGATTGGATTTGTGAATGGCATCTCGCGGCTTCGGCTTGGTACAGGACCAAGGAGGCTCTGAATTAGATACGACTATAAGCTCGACCGCATGGACCAGAGGATCTGTGTGTTGGTCGATGTAGGTAAGTCGGTATTGATACCAATTCATTCATCGGTGAACACTCACCGCTCGCACCAGGGGATCAAGAGGGTGGGGGGGGGGACTTCGGACGGGGTTACCCAGACTCGGGGAGAGCCGAAGATTACTGGCAGACTCATAGATCAGTGAAGGTCGCTGGTCGACCGAATGAACCTGCGACTTCTCAGCTATACAGCCGCAGCCAAGTATCAAAGAACGAGAGAGAGAGGGAGAGGGAGAGAGAGAGAGAGAGAGAGAGAGAGACCCAACGATGTGTGTGTGTGTGTGTGTGTGTGTTTGTTTAAAGAAACTGAGGAGCGTAAGCCTTCATCAAATAAACCTGTAATTATACACTGTAGTTCGCGGTCTATTAAACTGTCTTGAAGATTTAAACCGGATTCCAGCGGTAATTAGGTATTTGGATGTGAATATTCGTAAAAAGATTCGTAAATCAAAACATTTGACGGGTGCGGTGCGGTGCAGCGGAGCTTCCATACGGTGAGGTAACCCCTTATACCTTACACGTTGCCGACCCCCCCCTCCCCCTCCCCCCCTCCCCCCTCACCCCTCTTTCACCCCACCTTTTCCTCCCCTTTATACATCATCCTCGTCCGCCCCACCGCATTCAAATTATGAATCGGTAGATTCATGCCGTATGTATCATTATAGGTCCCGAACATAAATCGATAAAAACAATTCTTATTAAGAGCGATCCACTTCATTATTAATGGCGCATTAACAATCAGTTTGGTACTGCACTCCTCAATATGTAGCGAGTTCTCTTATATACAGCTTACAGAGATTAAACCCAATTATCTTTTTAAATATTGAAGTTAATTCTGATGGAAAGGATGATTCTGTTATTCTCGGTTGTAATTTATTTTTTTCCCCCTCTCTTTCTCTCTTTCTCTCTCTCTCCTTCTTCCTTACTTGTGATTATCGGACGTTCTAATTTTACTCCGTCTTAAACGTATACTTTAAGTATGACTCATTTACCATTACCCTTCTACTGTACCCGGTAACCCGGCCCCGGCCCCGGCCCTGGCCCTGCCTCTCTTCCACTCCCCCCAAGTCAATTTTACTTATTATCACGTCCAATTTTCTTTTTCTTTTGATTGCAAGTGTCCGCTTTCAGCTTTTTCCCACGACGCGCGTTTGCGGCACGGTTTCTTGTTGTCGAATTCGAAAGGATATCGGTGGTAAATAAATCAGACAATCTTTTTTGGTATAGGTTGTCGTATATATTTCAACCTCAACTTATCCTCTTTTGGCGGTTTTAGCGATGACGTCATAAGGCGAATATGTTCATTGATCATTCCAACCTCTCTCTCTCTCTCTCACGCACGGAGAAATTTTTACTTTCTCACTCTGACAAAATAAAAATTTGGACCTCCCTTTACAGATCTATGATATACTTGAAGCAAATTTTAGCGATCGAATATCATTCACCGTCGTATGATTTTTGATAGATTTGTATTTTTATTTTGATGATGTTCGATTGTTTCGTTGATCTCGCAGTAGACCGTTGAATTCCAACAATTGGAAATTTCGAATTCACCTCCGGAGGTAGATTCGATTTCGAATCGTTGCAACCGGTTTCAGAAATCTCATCTTCTATCCTTTTTGACTCCTTCCGCGACGGTAATTTCGGAAATGACGAACTTTTCGAATAAAGTTTATTGTACGAGTACAAACCATGCGTAGAAGTCATTTTCCTATGATACAAACATAGTTTTTGCTTCGAAAACGCGAGTTTTTTTTGTAAAAAATGGCCGTGTCATTCAGAGCTGATTTAGAAGTTACGGTTATGGAATATTATTATCGCAGTTTTCATTTTCAGGAGAACATCATTCAGAAGTTCATTCCTGAATCTCATTGGCTAGATTTTTCACCGATTTAGTAATCATAAATTCTTGAAGTGAATGATATTCGATCGCTAAAATTCGCTTTTGAACTCCATCTTATGCCTTTTGTTTTTCTTTCTTTCTTTTTTTTTTTTTGAGATTTCCAACGGGCCTATTTTCAAAGATAAAATGTATTATAACTACACCTTGATCATTTTCGTGCGTTGGTAATATGGGGCCGAGTATCCAAAGTCCTCTATGATTAAACTCTTTATTCGTATTATCCTCAACTGCCTCGATAATCGCTGTAATGAATCAAATTTCGGACCCTGCGGGTACACAATACTCTTTCCGCTGTATAAGACTTAATACATTTTCAAAGGAACAAAACGTTTTCATTTTGAGCCAACTATCGTTCAGTTCTTTGTACTTGTGTTTTACACGTTAGAACTTTTATAACTGTGGCTAGTGCGCTTTCCTTGCTCAAGATTTCCCTCGCTGATTCGCGCCGCGTCAAACAGTAGAACAATTATTGTGATTTTTTGGACAAATTTTGCTCTATCCACTTTTTTTTGCTACAGTAATTCATTTTGCTTGCTGGTTAAAATGGTCTTTCTGGCTTATCTGACGGATCATCCTGATCTGATGGTACCCTGGAACCCCCGGCAAAAATGGTTCATACAGGTTCATAAGGTCATAAGGTCCATAACCAATTCATTCCGTATACAAAATGCGGATATGTAGGGATCTGTAAGGATATCAACACGCATACCCATACAACATAGGCGGATGCAGCAATTTGGCAACTGCGCATTCCTCTCATTTGAATGTATGATTAACAATCGATTCTTGGAGGGGCTGCAGCCCCATGACAAATCGATTATTTCTCATGCAAACAAATGGGGAGAATACACTGTTGTCAGATTGCTGGATCCGCCAATGCCATACAATATCCATGCATATCCATACTCTGTGTAGGAAATTGGTTGTGGACCTTGTGGACCTGTATGAACTAGAGTCCTTATAAGTAGAGAGTTAAGACAAGAGGGTAGTCAACTTCTGATTGGTCGATGAGTTTTAGGCTCTGCGGATGCCGCCATTGGATGCGATTTTGCACTTTTGTTTACAATCGCAGTTGTTTACCAACGGTATTTTACGGATAAAGTGTTAATTTTCGATGAATCTGTTAATTTTAAACTAGAGTCCCTTGATGGAAATATTGTATAGGGAGTACCGACACGACACTTTATGCATTTTGACAGGAGTCGATTTTGTCAACCGCGTGAACGCATTCGAAGGTTAAGTTCGACAGTGGACCAGTGGTGGACTGGATGATTTGCCGGCATTCCGGTCCGTTCCCATGCGTTCCTGTACGAATCGACTCCTTTCGTGTGGAGCCTTCGATGTCGTCGACTCCTGCTCGACTCCGTGAGAGCCTAAAACCTACGACCAATCACAACTCGTTGAGCTCGTGTCGGTACTCCCTATACAATATTTCCATCAAGGGACTCTATTTTAAACATGATACACCTCAAGAATGTCTATAAATCCCAAAAGAATCTTTCAAAGCGTAAATATAGATGTCGATCAACAAAAGCAGTGAAAGATTACATCGTTAGAAACTCAGCGGCACTGTAATCTTTGCAGTGGACCAAAACACAACAACGGCCCCCAGAATGTAAACAAATGTGCAAAATCGCATCCAATGGCGGCGCCCATGACTTCACTTGTCTTAACTCTCTATAGGGACTCTAGTATGGACCATTTTGGTCAGGGACTGCCTGTAGCAAAAGTATGCTACAGCCCCATTCCGCAACTCACGTCCTAAATTTTGTGAATCTCCTCCTACTGTACGTCAACAAAGTTGTAAATTGTTCGATAAATACTTATAGAGGCAACTTTTCGCAGCAATCACGGTCAGTCTCGCATATGGGACACCGGTGACAGCGGGGACATGATAATAGGTAAGAAAATGAAACAATTATCATCATCAAGGCTTGGGCTTTCGCAATCAAGCTCGGGGAAAAGTGGACATTCGACAACCCAAGGGGGGAGGGGGCGCAGCGGCGGGTTTTCGCTGTCCCGCAACCCCCCACCCACACCCTTCACCCACCCTCGCAACTCCTAACTCGGTGACCGGCCGTAAAGCTCGGGGGCCTACAAATGGGGGGGGGTGGTGCGGGGGTGGCGCCAGAGCAGATGCGGAATTCGGAACGTCGTTATCGCGTCGAGGCTTCTGATTGGTGGAATGGCCGTGCGGCGAACGCTTGACGTGACTTGGTCGCGATAGGTGAGGGGGGCATATGCATCGACCATGTACGAGAATCGTCAATGTTTCCGCGATAATAGCATTTAAAGTTGAATGATTAAGTTTTTCGACGATATCGAATCGGAGAAGCGCAAAGCTGCTGTGTGCCCCACTCCAGCCAATGAGCGCAAAGCGTTTCGCTGAGGAGGGTGGTGAGTGGGAGTGGGTGGGGGTGGGTGAGGGGGTTGAAAAAAAAGAGGGAGGGGAAAAATTGTTACGGAACAAAACGAAATGTGGAACATTTCATTGAGAGAAGTACGGCATACGACGCGCGGCTCGGACGATAAGGATGGATGGATCCGTGGGGGGGGGGGGGGGGGGGGGTAGATGGTGGTAGATGAGTAGGGAGGGGGTAGGGAGGAAGGGTAGGTACGAGACAGCCACGTTTCATTAAGTTTCCGGATATTAAAATGACGTGGATGAGGTTCGCGACTCGAATCGACTCGACTCTCAAACTCTCTCTCTTTCTCTCTCTCTCTCTTTGGTTCGTAGAATATAATTAACCGATAATAATCAAATTTTCTGAAATAATTATAAAGGATAATAAGAGATCTGCTGGCCGTAGACTCGGCTAAGTGGGAGTCGGAGTACGGTGTAAAAGGAGGGGGTTGGCGGAGAAAGGGAGGGGGGGGGAGGAACAAAGCATCGAGTTTTAATAGTAAAGTTAGAGAAGGGTCTCTTGCATACGCGGCGTCGGCGCTGCGCTGCCCGGGTCGCTCCGTTTTGGTTTCGTCCGCCGTCCATCGAGCATTCGAGAGACCGAGAGAGAGAACGTCGCGTCGCTGTTCCCGTTTGCTGCGCCGCGTCGCCGGTGTGGATGCAGCAAGCAACGCGTCGCGGCGAGAAACGAGTAAGAGCGAGAGAGATAGAGAGTGAGAGATCGGAGAGAGAAGGGAGGGTGGGGGCAGCACAAACTGGCCACTTTATCAGGGTGTGAGGGGTCCCTTGATTAGAAGTGCAAGAGAGAGAGGGTGAGGCCTCTCCCGACGGGATAGAGAGAGAGACGTACGGTCACTTCTCTCTCTGGTTCGGCTCCTCTGCCTCAATTATAATTATCATAATTAGTTTTACCCCCTTCCTACCCCCTCGCCCGCCTCGTCTTTGCTCCGCCACCCTTTCAAGTTAGCCTTCCGCCCAACCCCCCTCTTCGCTCTATCTCGCTCGCTCTCGCTGTTTTTCCCTTCCTCGTTCCGTCTCTCTCTCTCTCGCTCCTTCTCCCTTTTCGAACCCTACTTCTCTCTACTCACCCTTATGCAATAATTGAGCGCTTCGCCTTCGGAGTGTTCCCTGTTCTGTTTCGCGGAGTCCCTGTGAGAGCTCTGTTTCTATATACTGTTCGCTTCCCGGATCCCCGCGATGATCTGACCGGGACTCGTCAAAACTCAAAACAGTATTCGAGAATTATGACTTTTGTCTATCGAACAGTAGGCTCTGAATTGTATCATGTTTCGTCTCTACTGAATCTAACGAACGCTCAGATAATATTTTATATTTTCTCAAATTTTGATTTTTGTCTATCGAATATAGTATATTCTCGAATTATGACATTATTTGTCTATCGAACAGTAGTCTCTAAATTGCGTTTATGATTCTCGTCTACCTAATCTAACGAACGCTCAGATTGTATATATTTATATTTTCTCAAATTTTGATTTTTGTCTATCGAATAGTATATTCTCGAATTATGACATTTGTCTATCGAACTGTAGGCTCTGAATTGTGTGAGGTTCGTCTCTACTGATTGTGAATCTAACAAACGCTTAGATAGTATTTATATTTTCTCAAATTTTGATTTTTGTCTATCGAACAGTATATTCTAGAACCATGACATTTGTCTATCGAACAGTAGTCTCTGAATTGCGTATGATCTCGTCTACCTAATCTAACGAACGCTCGGATAGTATTCATGTATTCTCAAATTTTGATTTTTGTCTATCGAATAGTATATTCTCAAATTATGACATTTGTCTATCAAACAGTAGGCTCTGAATCGTATGATGTTCGTCTCGACTGATTGTGAATCTAACAAACGCTCAGAAAATATTTATATTTTCTCAAATTTTGATTTTTGTCTATCGAATAGTATATTCTGTAATTATGACATTTGTCTATCGAACAGTAGGCTCTGAATTGCGTATATGATTCTTGTCTACCTAATCTAACGATCGCTCAGATTGCATATTTATATTTTCTCAAATTTTGATTTTTGTCTATCGAATAGTACATTCTCGAATTATGACATTTGTCTATCGAACAGTAGGCTCTGAATTGTATGAGGTTCGTCTTTACTGATTGTGAATCTAACAAACGCTCAGATAATATTTATATTTTCTCAAATGTTGATTTTTGTCTATCGAATAGTATATTCTCAAATTATGATGTTTGTCTATCTATAGTCGTAATTGCCGTGCTTTTCGCGGTATTACAGTATACAAGTTAGTTCTAGCATCCCCTATCGGGCTCCCATTCCCCTCGCAGGCTTTTATTTTTATGAATCGATTTCTGGACGAATCTTCTAACTTACCTTTACAATGCTACAACGAAACAAACGCTTTTGGTAAACACGTACCTGGAACAAAAAGAAAGAAAGAGAAAAATCAGTAAGGTGCATTATTTTAGAAAGCTTTTTATATGTATGTAAATAAACGAAAATTTATTTGTGAGCTATAACATACCTTCCTCGAATAAACATTAAAAATACTATAAATACGAATGGGGCTGTTGCAATTCTGCTATAAGCGATTTTACAGTCGATTCTAGTGTAAAAACCTCGAAAAATAACAATGGCAGCGCTAAAAGCTTCCGAAATCCACTCTTAAACTCAATAAACGCTTTTATTTACGAGGGCGTAATGGTGGCCGAGGGCAGTAACAATGGGAGATTCCTATCTTAATTTCGTCACTCTTTCTATGCTGACAAGGATGATTCACAGAGTAATTAGTCATCAGAGTGATGATCCTCATCCGATGAATGGTACCGCAACACCTAGCTAGTGACACCGGTGTCAAATGAAAGTCGTCTCCTATTGGTACTTCTTGATGGAGTTACAGTATTGTTAGATGAGAATCTCCCGTTGTTACCATCCTCAGCCACCATTACGCCCGCGCAAATAAAAGCGTTTATCGAGTTCAGGAGTGGATATCAGAAGTTTTTAGTGCTGCCATCGTTATTTTTGGAGGTTTTTACACCATTATCGACTATTAAAATTTAAAACTATTGAAAAGTATCGATCGTCAGGGGGTGCAATTGAACCCCCGAGAAATCGATACTTTTCCATACTTTTAAATGGAGTGAACATCGCATTTCATTAGCCGCCACTGAAGAGGGGGAAGAAAGGAAAAAAGAGGGGAAAAAGAAAATAATGGTAACTAATGGTAAGGGGGGAGGGGGAAATCTCCAGTTAGGGAGAGCTAGATCCGCTCATAGTACTGGAAACCTTCAATATTTAGGACGAGTATAAGCAGCAGTGCGTATATATAACATCTAATAAAAAGCCCCGCCCCTGCATCATTCGACTTCTGGATTAATTTTAAAAATTTTAGATCACACATGTATATCGTTTTTTGAAAACAATGTATTTTCTGGGTAAAAGACGTTTATAAGTGAGGAAAATTCGGGAAAGTCCATGCTCTGAGCGGCCTTCGTGGTGCATGAAAATATAGAACATGACAAATTTTGATGATGCCAAATCACACTAAAAATCTGTCTATAAAGTGGTTCCACACAGTGGTGGCTCCGTGATATTTGACAACTTTGTTTTTGTGCTATTTGAACCTATGCAAAAGTATCGATGTCTCAGGGAATCAATGCATCCGCAGAAGATCGATTATTTTACATAGCTTTAAATGAAAAGAATCTACGTTGTTGCCACATTGCACGACCCGCCTCTGGGACCACACGAGTCGATGTCAGATTCACCACTAAAGTGACTCAGCCGGGGGGGAGGGGGGTGGTTGATGTATATATGTATACCGAAGAATGTCGAAATCAATAAAAACTCGAAGAGTTGAAGAGCAGGGGCGGATTTAATATATTATGGATAAATAAAATATATGAGAAGAAAGCATTAGAATGAAATGTATTAATATACGTAAGTCGGGGTTGATTTTAATTTCGCTTATAATATATGAAATACTAATCTCCTCATCTTATTGAAAGGGCCCCTTCCTCTTTAGACTTTAGTGGATGGTAACTGTATAAATGTAGAGAGCCTATTGTTAGTCACAATGACGTCATCTCATTTACATGGACGGCGCCCTCTTAATGAATGATGATTAGATGGGGATTTTCATCATTACAGGGAATGGAGAAGGTCTTTTAGCCGGAGAGTAAAGTATATCTTCACGCGTGGGCAAAAAAGGGTTATAACCTTCCCTCCCTCAGACGCCTTCCATTCAGGATTGCCAAATCGAACTCTATGAAAAATGTAAGCTCTACATGTTTGAAAGTATTCAGAGTAAACGGAAAACAATAATTTATTTTTTTTATTTATTAATATATCTCTTTATTTATCTATCTATCTATCTATCTATTTATTTATCTATGTATTTATTTGTTATTTATTTATTTATTAGGTGACTTCGGGAGGTGTAGAGGTTTTACAAGGAAGAAAAGAAAGAAAGAAATAAACCAAATAATGTCAGTCGACGCCTTAAATTTTGGCTGAGATAGGCCACCCGCCATGCTGGAATTCATTGTGACTAGTATTGAAGGTTGCCTACCTTCACCAAAATCTAAGGAATCAACTTCAGTAGCGCACCGAGAGTTTCTTCATCTCTCTCTTTTCTCCATTAAGAAACGTGTGTTAGACAAGGATGGACAAGGGGATAAAATCCCCCGCCCCCTTGCTGTCCTTTTCCTACTTATACATTCAAATGGGAAATGAGAGAGATGGAAGAGATCCTGGTTGATCCAGTGGTCAACTTACATTGTTTAATTCGTTGACTGTACTAGCGGGGACAAAGATACCTGGCCAGAGTATGCAACACGCAACACACCTAATGCACGTGTTGAATGAGATGCTGTGTATTGCTTATTGCATACCCTGGATAGGTATCTTTGTCTCCGCTAGTACATTAAAGAGAGGCTGGAGAGTGGAGAGTTCAAACGAACTTGAAAAGCACATTTAACGTTTATAGTGTTTTGTCCTGAGTTCTCGATATAAAATCGAACGGAATTAAATGAAACGAGAAAAATGTATGTAAGGGTAATTATGGTTTTATTATATTGATTTGATCCATAATTTTGATTCGGCGAGTCTGAATTCATTGTCAGCCTGCTTGAGAGGTTCGAAGGGCGATCGAATTGGGGTAATGAAGGGACTGAAGAGAGGGGCGAGAGGGAGGGAGGGGGAGGGGGATAGTTCGTGAGAGAAGTTTAGTCGAGGGGGGGGGTTACCGGAGAAAGAGTAAAAAAGAGGGGGGTGCGGGAGGCGTGTGGCGGGGGGAGGGGGGGCTCAATAATATTAGAGGGCAGTCTTGAATAGAACAATAGCCACTTGATTACTTGGTACGTGAGTCACACCAGAATTGAAGTTGGTCATGGCGGCGCGCGAGTCGCGACGCGGCGGGGAGTCCAGATTCCAGAATCAACCCCGTGTTGCTGTTGCAGCACCCGGGTCCCGGGTCCACCCGCGTGTAGAGTTTCGCTCTGTTCCGACAGTCCGGTCCGGTCTGCGTTCCTCTTTTTTGTTCCGCTGTTCAACTTTAAGTCCCTTTTTGTATAGAGAGTTAAGACGAGTGAAACCCAAGGGCGCCGCCCGCGCCATTGGATGCGGTTTTTTTTTGCACATTTGTTGACATTTATTATGTTGTGTTTGGGTCCACTGCAAAGATTACAGTGCCATGCCGCGCAGGTGTAATATTTCACTGCATTTGTTCATCGACATCTATTTACGCTTTTAAAGATTGTTTTGGGACTTATTGTAATTCTTGAGTTGCACCATGATTAAAATTAACAAGTTCATCTACAATTAACCCCTTATGAGCCAAGCCCGAATATACTCGTTTTTCTCCTCTCGTCTATTTAACATTGATTCAGTTTTCATTGTGGGTAAACGCAAATATAGATGAAAACACTGCAATAAATAAGGTCTCGTCCGGCTCCTTCAATTCGTCGTATAGGCAATTCCAACTTCATCAAGTACGAACAGTTAACTACCTTCCATGTATAAATGGAGGAGAGGTGTTCTCTTGAACTAATCCTGGTCCTTAAAGGGTTAAGGTGATTCCAGGCGAAACTGGAATTTTCCAGCCCCTGAAAGGGTTTTGAGTGTCTATTTCGGAAAGAATCGATAACTTTCCCAAAGCCACGAATTTTTCAAAAGTACCACAGGACTTTTGACGACAAAAAATATAACTTTTGAACAAACTGAAAACGGAACGCATTTTCGGATGCAACCAAGTGCCACAGACGATTTTGATTAAAGTAAACTTTAGAAACTTTATTAGAATTGATGGAACGCATTTTACTGTTTATTTAATAGCGCGCTCATCGAAGTGGTTTTGTAGACAGACTCAATCAAAGGTGTTATACTCTTGTGTTTTTCTTTTTAATCATTTGGCAGATTTTTCCTTTTTCCAGTTATTTGAGTCATTTGCTTCTGATGGAGAATATCTACTGACTTTTCATTGTGATTTCTCCCTCTGTCTATAAATGCCTTTCTCCCTCCCCCTCCCCCTTTCTCTTTCTCTCTTTCTCTCTGTTCAGTTCTACATGTATATCATAACTCATTGTTAGCAATGACTATTGTAACGTGGCCCAACAAGAAGCGTGGACAATTGAAGCTTATTTTTTCTCTTTTTTTTCCAGTAGATAATTTAGGTTAACTCATAACTGTTAGGCCGCTGCTATACGCTGCCTGCCGAGGCACAATGACGTAAATACTTCGCTAATGTTGCATACGAACGTTCGGAAGTCAAAGTTAAATCGTCGGCCAGTAAAAATAGAACAATTAAAATCAATATGAGCTGAGCAGGTAAATAGAACGTATTAATGTGTGCCTTCTAAATTATGAAAAATTGGAAAACGCAGAAATTAAAAAAATGAATAAAATGCGGAGGGATGGAGATGGATAGAGAAAGAGGGAGAGAGAGAGCGAGAGAGAGAGAGCGAGAGAGAGAGAGAGAAAACGCGCGAAAAAAAGATGAACGAATCGGACAATGAAATGAAATATGAATTATTCAGATATCAATCCAACTAGTAAAACAATAAAAAAAAAAAAAAAAAAAAAAAAAAAAAAAAAAAAAAAAAAATAATAATAAAGGATGGAAAAAATCGATTAAAAAAAAAGAGAGGAATATATGGTGTTCGGTTTTTCCCTCCAACTTTTTTTTTTCCTCCCTCTTTTAATTACAATTAATTATTCCACCCCCGTCTGGCCACGACGAATTTCCACTTGAATTTCCTACAAAACAATAGCGACCAATAGCAGGCCATGAAACACATTTATAATTAAACTTAGGCATTAAAACTAAAAATAAAAAAAAAGTAAAAATAAAAAAAATAAAAAAAAAATAAAAAAAAGGGTTGGTTAGGAATAATGAAGGGCTGGGGCTCTCAGCTACAATGAATGTATAAAAACTGAGCGAGGCGGGCGGGGGTGAGAACGGGGGGGAAAAGAGGCACAAGTGATTTAAAAAATAATCAGATTTTCATGTATAGAATTCGCTCTCTTCTCTTTGTGACCCCTCCTATCCTCCCCTCTCGTCCCTTTTTAACTCTCAACCATACGCATGACTCTTTGGGCTGAATTTGCTCTCGTCCGATACCCCTCCTCCCCCCCCTCTATCTTTCTCATACCTTGCAAAGCATCCCTTCATCCATTGCCACCAAATGCCCGATCTCTCTCTCTCTCTCTCTCTCCCCTCTCCCCTCTCCCTCTCTCTCGAATTTTCTCGCTATGATCCGCACCTCGCCGCGTCCCTTCATTGATGCTCAGATGCAAGGCCTTAGCGTAGCGTCACCATACGTGTCCCTTATTGCATTCCTGTGAGCGCCGCGCGAGCGACCCGTTTCATTAATCCCGCGCATTTTAGCTTATTATTTTTGACGGAACGGAACTGCAAAAAGCGGGACGGAGGAAAGAAGAAGCTCCTTGGCCTTTGAGGTTTAAAGGGACACAAATTGCGAGCCAGGACGCGATGGTGATTCACGGTCACGGTGAGAGCCGCATATCTTCTCTCCTCATTACACAATATGACAACGTTGCAATTCGTCCGTTTAAATCCATGAAATATATCGAACTAGTGGGTGTTCGATGAGCGCTTTTGCATTCGACCTATTCCATGGGCTTAAATGGACACATTATACAACGTTGCCAAATTGCATCGCTACGGCACTGATCACACTGTTTCAACGGGATCATTGAAACATCGATACGAGTTACGCTGAGTCTATGATTTAACCCTTTGAGTCATCGGGATCCGATGTCGTTGCGAGTAATTTGGCAACGTTGTAAAGTATCCATTTAAAAAAGGTAGGATGCGAACAGAGACAATATATAATAGAGACCACCCGCTATCTATCTTGCCCATGTTTGCGCGCGGTGGAAACTTTTTTTTTTCGGGGTCTCAACAGAACACCGCAAACATGGACCATACGTTGACTGATGAAAAACGTCGCGTCGTCGTCGTTGAGATTTTTGCCTAGTGAATCCGAAGCACCGAAATTGCATCAGTCGACGTATGGTCCATGTTGGATGGTGCTCCTTCTTGCTCCCCATGTTAATCTCTGTTGAGCCCCGAAAAAAAAGTTAGCCACTAAGCCACCGCGCGCAAGGCTATTGCGTGGTCTCTATTATATATTGTCTCTGGATGCGAAGTTGCGTTCACCGAACACCCCAGTTTGCGCGGAAAAACTTCTTTTCGCTCAGTACTTTAAAAAGCAAGATTGAAAAAGATACGGCTGCCATAAGAAGATCTCGACTTTCGGGGGTAGACCCCTCCCCCTTCCCCTCCCCTACCCCGTGTACTCATAGGGGACAGCGGAAAAAGTGACCCCCAGAAAATGTGTCCTCAATAATGATAGATAGTGCTCGGCTATATTGTTCGCTATTTACTGCCGTTGCTTAAACCTGGTACCTTTTTCGGTATACATAACTCCCGTATATAATAAACTCATTTTTAGCCCCCCCCCCACATATAACCCCGCCCCTTTTCATACGGAAGGCCCGTTTCCAGATGTATGTACAGTCGGCGAATAAAATAATGTCAGTCGACTCCTTAGATGTTGGCAAGGTAGGCCACCCGCAATGCTTCAATCCATTGTGTTCAGTATCGCAGGCTGCCTACCTAAACCAAAATCTAAGGAGTCAGCTGACATTATTTAATTCGTTGCAATGTTGCCAGATCGAGGATAAAAAGCCGTATCGTCCCCATTTAAATCAATGTAAAACGTACGGCTTTTTCACCCCAATATGGCATTACTGATTCGTTGACTGTACTTCACATCTCATTTTCTTCTATGCATTTATACGTTTATTTATCTATCTATATATAATTAATGTAATTTCTTTTTAGGCAAGGGAGAGGGTGAAAATACATATGACTAGTAAAATATCCCGCACTATGTTTTCCTCTTATGCGCGCAAATATAGTGACGTGTGTCGGTTTCATCGGAGGGCGAGTCGTGGAAGGAAAAAAAAAAGTAATGTTAAAATCGCGACACTCCACTTGACATAATGCGGTTTCTCGATCGGGAACATTTTTTTTTTGCAAATTCACTTCTAAATGTACCTATCTGCAGCAGAAATATGTGGGCTATTTAGGGACGGTGTTTTCAGTCGTTGTTTCTCGCATTTTGGCTTACCAAGTTCGAGTAATTCTGAATCGTAATTAGTACGGACAGATTTGGTCACGGGGTATAAAAAAAAAAATAAAAAAAATAAAAAAATTGTAGGGAAAAAAAGTTTCGTTCCGAATTCGCGGGTTAGCGGTGAAGTTTTGTATACGCCAATATTAATTTATTTCCCCGTCGGCGCGGCAGTGGAATTACCAACCGTGCATGTGATTTTTCCCCCTGCCTTATGTAGAGAAAAAAAGAATAAATGAATAAAGTGGTAGTGGAAAAAAAAGCTCGTCAAAAAAATAAAAAAATACAAAATACAAAAATAAAAATAAATCGAAAATAGAAGGGAGTTGAAAAAAAAAAAAATCTCAACAAGAGTTCCGAAAAAAAAAAAAAAAAAAAAAAAAAAAAAACAAGTTGACATTTTAATGGAAAATAAATGTAGATGGTGCTAAATGCAATGTGCATTTTGCAGTCCATAAAAATAATATTAATTTTTAAATTAAATAAGAGCATTCTACAGTTCTGTGTGCATTATGTTATGTTTCCCGCCCCCACCATCCTTTTAACCCCCCCCCCTTCCCCTCCCCCTCCCCCGCACTCTCCGAGGTGCGCTGTCCAAATCAAATAAATATCAAAATTACGCAATCTTATGGGAACCTCCGCATATGTCAGTGTACGTATCAGCATCAATTTTTTTTTTTTGCATTTATTTTTTTTTTTTTTTTATCATTTTGTTTTTCATTTTTACCCCCATCATATTGTCCAATATATTTTTTTTCTAGAGTTCCTATTCTTGTGTCGAAATGTATTCTCAGAACTGCACTCGGAATTTTAGGCACTCTTTTTTTTTGTTTTTGTTTTTTCCTGCTCGGAGCGTAACGAACGAATTGCTCAACGCATTAGTATACAACTTCTGTATTCCTCTTGAATGATCGTGTTAAGCTTTTAAACATCGTCACCGTAAATAGGAAAAGCATACTCCTGTCATTGAAATCAGTTTTTATTCCTCTGAAAGTCATGTTAAACAATTTGTGAATGATGTGTGTACGATCCCAATATCATATTTCCGCAGGAAAAAAAGATAATTTCAAATGGAACAAAAACAAGCTTTTATTTAAGGTTTCACTCAATCTCTCTCTCTATATCCCTCTCTCTCCCTCCCTATCTCTCTCTCCCTCCCCCTCTTACAATTTTTTTTTTTTTTATATATATATATATATATATAATCAATATCAACGTCGAATATTGATATTTTCACTTTTCGCACTCGAAATGTGAAACGTGCAGTGCAAATCTGGCAACGATGCATTTCGTCCATTCAAAAGCGTGTAAAACATCGATTCGAGGGAGTGTATACTGAGCACGCACCTCCGATTGTTCGATCTTTTGTATGCGTTTAAATTAAGTGAATACAATGTAGCCAGATTGCATGCGACGCCAATGGGTACTCACCGGTATTTTCACAACTTTAAAAGCAAAATAAGGCTATGACCTTTATTCTTGCTCCGGTCAATTCATGCTGGGAAACTCCCCCTCACCCAAAAAACTGTGGGTGAGACAAAGAAAAAACATGGATTATCTTTCGGTACAACTGTGATTGTAAATTCACGTGTAATCTTTTAGGAATTATGTCTGAGTGAAAATATACTTTAAAGTACGTGGAATCTAATAATGCAATAAAATTTGAGGAAACTAGTTTTTCATTAGCATTAATTTGCATTCGAAAATTTTGATCTGATTTGTTATGGATACATTCACAAGAGTGAGCGAGATATAGCGTTTGTTTGGATCCAATTTTGATCGTGACGTCATCACTAAACAGGTCTATTTACCAGAAAGAATCGTTGAATCAGTAACAACACTGCGGTTATTTGAAATTGAATTCCTTTATAGTCCGTATTTGTGTATACAATCCAAAACGAAATTTTTTCTCCGTGAAGAAATGGTGAACAGTTCATACGCGTTGTTGATACCAGGCACCAGGCTCGTGAAAAATTGTGCGATGCCATGAGAGGGAATGCGATGGTGGAAAAAAGGATGTAAATCAAATTTAGTCTTTGATAAAAGGGGAAAACAAAAATGTTCCTACATGGAGAGCTGCCCGTGTAATTAAATGAAGCGAGAAATTAAAAAAAAAAAAAAAAAATACGGATGAAAATATATATTACCGAAGATTGAAAAATAACTGAATAAAGTTGGTGACCATTCAAAGGGCTTTTGATTGGAAAATTCAGGGAGAGGTTTGAAGGGAAAGGCTGTATAATTATTAGACTGGTCAATTATTTACTCACCAACCGGACCCCGGACCCAAATCGATCTCAAAACTAATTTATCTGAGCCAAGTGAGAATCTGAGAGTAGACAAGATACGAGTATAGGATTTAGTATGCTTTCGTTTAGGGGAACCCATGATACCTCCGCCATTATGCCCGATTCTGAGAGTGAATTTCGTGATTTTTTAGTGCACTCATCGTCATTTTTCAGGTTTTTATGCAAGAATCATTTCTTCAATTCCCTGCAGCAAAAGTTGACGAGAGCCCCATTATCACATGCATATAGCATCTCTGGTAAAAATGGTCCATACAGGTCCATAACCAATTCCCAAAACAGAGTATGGACAGTATAAATCCATGTGGGTATGTATGGATATCGTATGGGTATATCTGCTGATATCCTTACACAAAATACACATCCATATGGGTCCATACACATCCGTGTGGACCATACTTATCCATACGGATCGATATACATATCAATATGGATCCATACATATCCATATGGATCCATACACATCCATGTGGATGCATACATATCCAGGATCCATACATACCCATATGGACCCATACATATCCATACTCTGTATAGGAATTGGTTATGGGCTTTACATACCTGTTTGGACCATTTTGGCCAGATATAGTATTGACGAAGGGTTTGAGCGATTAAGTGGTTCCCTATACAGAGTATGTACGGATCCATATGGGTATGTGTGGATATCATGCACATACATATGTGTTGATATCCTTAAGCCGGGTCCACACCTGAGCATTTCGCTGCACCGCACGGCGTACCATACATCATTCGCCCGAATGCGCGCCAATATGGACGTCGCGCCGCACCGTATGAGCCATACTTGTTCGTCGAAATAAAAAAAACCTCCGCAAAGCCCACACCGCATGAGAATGCGGGCGAATGCTCATGCGCCGTGTGGTGCGCCGAAATGCTCAGGTGTGGACCCGGTTTTACACATCCATATGAATCCATACACATCCATGTGGATCCATACACATCCATGTGGATCCATACACATCCATGTGGATCCATACGCACACATCCATGTCGATCCATACACATCCATGTGGATCCATACACACACATCATGTGGATCCATACACATCCATGTGGATCCATACACATCCATGTGGATCCATATACACACATCCATGTGGATCCATACACATCCATGTGGATCCATACACATCCATGTGGATCCATACACATCCATGTGGATCCATACGCACACATCCATGTCGATCCATACACATCCATGTGGATCCATACACACACATCCATGTGGATCCATACACATCCATGTGGATCCATACACATCCATGTGGATCCATACACACACATCCATGTGGATCCATACACATCCATGTGGATCCATACACATCCATGTGGATCCATACACAACCGTGTGGATCCATACATATCCATATGGATCCATACATGTCCATATACTCTGTGTTGGGAATTGGTTATGGGCCTTATAGACCTGTGTATGGATCATTTTTAGGGATAGTATTGAGTAACGAAGGGTTTGAGCGATTAAGTGGTTGAATTTTCGCGGTAGCGCTTGAAAGCCGCCCTCAGATAAACAATGATTTGTAAAAGAGTAATATTTCCTACTCCGCAGCTCCGATTAGGTTCGCGGGAACACGCAATCAACGTAATGCGCGAAATGTGGGCTCAGGATTCGTGTAATTTGTGAGAGTTTGGGGCCGGAGCAAAGCAAAGCAAAGCAGTGCAATGACTCTATAAATAAAACTTTTGTCATATTATCAATTTCCTATTGGTCAGATGATAAAAAAGAGCGTCCCTCCCCCTCCATTTATAGGACATAAAGTTGGGTAAAAAAGTGGAACTTTAATAGCGGACTGAACGCGAAATGGCCGAGTCAGTGGGAATAGAGTCATAATTCAAAATTCGTTATAAATATTATTAATTGCAATTATCTGGAGCATACTTTTATCATTTTTAATGCTTAATCTGGTTATATTTTATCATCACGGGCGTCATTTATTAATATCGTGGCATCGGTAAAATCTCATCCTCCTCGTAATTTAGGTACCATTTTTCAGCTGTAGCTTTTGTATAGCTTTTGTCGGGCAAAACATCCGGCGCTCCTCCATTAGATTTTGAATTCGGCGACAGTGCGATATAATTATATATAATTTGAAAAATAATCATAATTAAGTGCCAGTCCCAAAAGAGCATCATGGCAACACTTTTTCTATTCTCATCGATGTCAAATGAACTCTAGCCCCATCAACTCTCCCCCTTCCTCCACAATTTCGCCACCCAAAAAAGTTTTGCTCATTTAAATGTAAAGGAATCCGATTATAGTTAATTCCATCAGCCACGCACCTGCATAGCGCACGCGTATTTACATACGAGGCGCGAGGGTGGATTTTAAAGTAAGTTCACTCATTTCTTTTTCTCAGAAACTATTAATGTTTGAAAAAAAAAGAAAAAAAACAAACCCAGCGTTGGAACTAACGTACTCTCAGCTTTTTAACGATCTGCAGTTTTTCAAATTTAGCTCACGCGTTGCGGAGATATCGTGGATTTTCCACACTCGTCTCTCCTTTAAACGTGCCCACTTTTTTACGCGCTGCGGAGCTTCACAGAAAACACGAGATATTAAGACTTTGAAAAAGTGGAATAGAGCTATTATTTTATTGATACAAGTTATGACATTGTTGTGAGGCATCTCACCTCATTTTTATCTCTGGATTTTTTGATAGGTAAGTTGCCCGCGGTGCAATGCAAAACTCGAGTAGGTACGGATAAAGGTACTCTTACAGATCTCATCGCTGTGTCGTTTCTGCGCGCTAAAGTTTTGTGTGACGGGCAACCTACCCACGAAAAAATGCAGGAGTCGTCTGACCAAAGATGATGGGTTTCCTCGAACATAAATCAATTTATATAAATCAAATAAGATATTTGCTTGACCGTCTCTTAATCTTATCCCGTCTTTAAAAATATGTATCATTGTGAAAAATGGAATCACAAAAAATCAATTTCAAAACACCTACATTTTTTTTTTCGGCGGCTCATAAATTCACAACTCTTGGTAACGCTCCTTTCAAACGAATAAAATCAAAATCATATACATGTTTTCAAGGAGGCATGCAATTATATCAATTCCTCGTTTTCAGGTCATTTCATAAATTGATGATTAATGAGACCAAATAGAATAAACCAGCGGACAAATATTACGTAACCAAACCTGAAGCATCAACTGAAGCTGAAGAGAGAGAGAGAGAGAGAGAGAGAGAGAGAGAGAGAGAGAGAGAGAGAGAGAGAGAGAGAGAGAGAGAGAGAGAGATAATAATAATGAATAAACAAACAAAGTGTAAAAAAGAGCTGTTTATCATTATTAATCAAGCAATATTGAAAAGAGAATGGTAATTGAAAAGCCAATTTGGCGATCTATTGACTCTCAACCAATCCTTTGAATAATTAAAATTGTTGAATTTTAAACCAGCATATAAGAAGGAGGCGTTTCATGACGAACGTCGCCGCTCGCAACTATTTGTCCATGACTGAATTTAATTAAAATTTCGATATACTTACTGCGAAACCGTGCGAATGTCTGCTCTCGCTAAAGAATCCAATTTCTGACCGCGTTTAATTTAAATGAATTGGGGGTCTTTATAAAAAAAAGAGAACGAAAGATTGACTGCGAGAAACAGATTTGTGAAACTTATAAAAAGGTAAAATAAAAGAAGAGGAAAAATTATGAATAAATCAGCCAATCAGCCATCTCAGGTCCCAGGGGATTTAATTCGCTTTAAATATCAGTCAATAATAATAAACACGATAATGATACGTTAGCGGAAGAATTTCTGATTGAGGCAATGAATGATTTATAATAATCGTTCGAATGTAACAAACTAACAACAAATAATTACGTATTATACCGGCTTTTGTGATTAAGTTGATTAATACACTCTGGACTCGAGGACTATAGGTACATATAAGCGAATGCTTAAAGGCGTCTTCGTCTTTTGGTTCTCTACGCGTATATCTTGAGTCCGAAACAGTGTTGCCTGGTTAGACAAAGGAATTATGAACCCAGAATGGGGTCGCCGCTAAATGAGTCTGTTGCGTACTTGGTTCCTGATAAACTGTATTTGGTTCCTGGTTAAGTCCCATTGTTCTGGAGAAGAGATTTTTGCCTAAAATACATGGTTTTAAATGGGAATTCCGCGTAGTGACGTCAATACGCACACGATTTTTTACAACTTTACAAGCGTGTATCTCCAAAACCGAGACACTTGGGAAAAAACCAAAGACACCCTTGTTCTCAGCTCATCAAACTTGATGAGCTGAGAACAAGGGTGTCTTTGGTATAGTATACTTGTATACTATCATTTTCTTTATAACAAACGCAAAGTTTCAGACCCTTGCATCTGTCTCATTCTGGTATTCTTTTTAATCTTTGATAAACCAGAAAAGATCAGACAGCAAATGACGAAAAAAAACAAAGAAACAAAAAAAAAACAAAAAACAAAAACTAATTGTAAGTACTTTTAAGCTTTTCAAGTCAATTTTTTAAGAAGTGACTATAAGGCGTCTATTGGTAGTGGGATAACTTTTCGGCAAGATTTTCAAAATATTTTTAAAATATTTCTTTCATATCTGGGCTGGTTCGATCTTTTTCGTGGGTTCAAATGGACAAACTGAAACCTTGCCAAATTGCACGCTACATCACCAACTTGTGGACATGCATATGCATAACTGTACCTGTATAAGTATATAAGTAATCTTTGGTTTATACGAATGGAGTGTTGAGCTAAACGCGCGACACGCGAGTGTGGATAGATGGACGGTGGACGAGTCGAGAGGGCGCGTCTGACCGGGTGACCGGTGGCCATGCCACCGTGAAATTAGCAGAGCTCCCCCCCTTCTTTCGCCCCCCGTGCCCTGTGCGCCACCGTCAAATCTCTTCGCCGTGGATCCGACAACCCTCTGTGAAGCTCTTCCCCGTCAGTTCCGATCCTTGAATCCGTGACCCCCCCCCCGCCCCCCGCCCCTTGCCCCTTGCCATAATGCCCCACCCCCTCTTTTTAGCCAACCCGTCAGCCCTCGACGGTACGCAACTTTAGCTTTGGCTTAATACTCGCATTCGAATGTCCCTCTGTCCCTGTTCCCCGCGTTGCATTTCTCGCTCTCTAAATCGCCCCCCTCTGCCCATCCCTTCTGTGTTCTGTCACAGTCGCACAGATTTGAGCTGCAGTAGCCACTTTGTGATTCCTCCCAAATTCCCTCAGAGACGTGTGCGCCGAACCTGCGGCCGCGTAACAAGGTGGTTTTTTTTTTTTTTTTTTTTTTTTTTTTTCACAGTTTGATCTCTTCATACGTTTGTAATTTCACCCTCATACTCCCGAGAGCACGACAGTAATGATAGTTCATGTAATATTCGTCTGCTTTCGACCTAGGTTGCTGTGTATGTACATATATATGGTTCATATTTTAACAGAAATATCCGCATGTTCTTACGACCGCGTGGAAGCGATGCAAATTGAACCTGATTTATGAGTTTTGGTCGTCAACCTGCACTGAAAGAAATGGCGCGTTGCCGTAACAAGACGTTTTTTTTTAGTACTTATCTACCTAAACTGAAATTTCGGTAGTTGTGACTATAGAATGCCTGTTATTGTTATTGGAATTCTGGTTTACAGTCAAGAACCGGTTGTTAAGAACGCGCTGTTTGAATTTTCCCGCTCACCCGTGTTAAGCGTGCGCAAGCACGCGGTCGTTGGACATCGTTTTTCTCGAAAAAAGCGCTGAAAATGTTAATTTGTGAACGAGAATTATTCCTGTGGTCTATGCTCACCGTTCAGTTGCTCTGATCTACTAAGCATAGGCCATAGAGTATACTTCTTTAAAAAGAGGCATTATTCAACTTATAAAAGCGTTGGCTTTAACATTGAATTAGCCTTATATTGCATTCCAAGGACTCTAAATTGTCAAAATTTTCTCGGGGGAGGATTCACGAATCCCTATAAGGTGGGGAGTGTCCCCCCACACCCCATTGGGAATACCTATAAGTTGAGGGCTGGTCCCTCCGACATTTTCTCGGGAACTTGTTTGACCCCAGTCCGCCCCTGGCCGCGCTAAAGTCACATAATGACCCCTCTCGCTATATCCTCCTCTAACTGTCGTGTTCAAATGGGCAAACAGCTAGTAGGATAAAATCCCGGATCCGCCTCTGGTAGCCAAGCGAATAAGTCGAAGTTGACGTTACGCTTCAACGAAGATCCCAGTCCCCAGAAATGTCAATAAACTGATCCAATAATAGCCTCCAGCGCTTACGCTGACCGTTGGAAGAATCTTCCGCACAAAAACTTTACACTTCGTACAATCATATACGGCTATCCTATTCATCATGCGATAGCCCCTGTCACTTGAGCCAACAGCATACAAACTTCAATAAAACTCGGCCGCATATCTACCCGCATTTCGTTTTTTTTTCTTTTTTTCTCTTTTTTTTATGATGATTTCTATGCAATCTTCGTTGAGAGTGGCTTGTAAAAACTACTATTCTCTCTATTCTATTCTGCCCCACTAAGCGAGAACGCCATGACTCCATTTGCCATGCACGATGTTCTTGCGGTGAAACTATAAGCTTAAACCTCATTCATACTGTAGGGATGGAGACCCTTGACTTTACCGCAAAAACATCGCATATGAAAAACGGACGTATTGCGTTCACGACGCAGAGCGAAAAATTCTGAGCTTCGGCCGAAAAGGAGACACAGAAGGCGCTCTAGAATCTAGATACATCCCATCAGGGAAGCACGAAAATGCGGCCGGCAGATTCTTAAAGGCCCGATCAAGGGCCAATAAAACCGGACAATTAAACAACTATTAAAACGTTCTATTGGGCGGTGAGTATAAAAATGTGTAGCCTATATATTGGTGGAAAGGGGGTGTCATGGTGGTGACCGGCGGGGGGGGGCAGGAAATAGCGAGTGATCTTAACGATGCTGGCTTGTAGAGCAGGCAGAGGCTGAGCAGAGCGCGCAATTATCATTAGCGCTGGTAATTAACGATAATGACGTTCAATTATGCTGATGAGCTGAGGCACACTGGCACAGAGACTCCTCGCAAACTATCAACACCCGGTCATTTCGCATTTCGAATCCCATCTCGCAGTTTAGAGTGAAAGACAAAGACAGGGACATGGAGAGAGAGAGAGAGAGAGAGAGAGAGAGAGAGAGAGAGAGAGAGAGAGAGAGAGAGAGAGAGAGAGAGAGAGAGAGAGAGAGAGAGAGAGAGAGAGAGAGAGGGGGGGGGGGGGAGGGGGGGAGAGAGGGAGGGAGAGAGAGAGAGGGAGAGAGAGAGAGAGAGAGAGAGAGAGAGAGAGAGAGAAGCGACAAACGGCTGAACGAAGAAACAGCGAACGATGAATGACGAGGAAGCTTTGGCGCTTAGGCTCTTCTCCTTCTGTACTCAAGCAAGGTGGAGGGCGAAGAGTATGAGTCGATTCGCGGACTGATTCGCCCGTGCCAAACCAAAGCGACGCGCGGTCGAGGACGAGGGTGCACTCTAGCTCACAAGCTTTGCGGGGATGCCATGTCTACGATCGCAGGATTTTCTATACTAAATTTGGAATTTGTCAACTTTTTGTGCATTTGATAAAATGCGTATGATATTTATGACTTCTTAATCTTGCCGTAGAGCTGAATAATTTAGAAATTAAGTTAAGTATTTTGCTAAATTATCCCTTTGACGACCAGGTTAAGAAGACGAATCAATGTTCGTTTGCTCAAATTAAATGGGTAGTTAAATATTCCTACATAACGGTGCTGATTTTGCATACACAATTGATTGAAGGCGCTTTGAGGGAACTCTATTACCACCACAGAATAATACAATCAGAACGGAAACTCCCATAAGAGCCAATGGAAGCAAGTTTGGAATTTAACCGCACTAATAGGCAACGCTGTGGTCCTATATTCCAACATGGCGGACGTGTGTGATTTGTGATGAAACTCATTTATTTTTGTAAATTCTGGAAAGAAATCTTAAGTTTCCGGCCTCACTTTTATTCTATTGGCATTTCAGAATGAAAATTTCGCGGATCATGTCCTATATTTTTTTCTTCGCGCGCGAATCCAGATGTAAACATCCTATATCCCAACATGGCGGACGCGAAATAAATTTGCTTCGAAATCCGACAGAGTTTCCGTTCTGATTGTCTTCTTCTGTGTTACCACAGTGTACTTATCTTACACAGTACCGAAACTCAATCCTAGAAAAACGGCAAATGCTCCCTGGTGGTGGATGGTTAACACTAACATCTTCCATTTGATTTGCATTAGACGCACGGTGGCGCCCCCTGGTGGTGGATGGTAAACAACTCAATTTTCCCATTTGATTACATTGAAAAACGACATTCGCCAAAGCGCTCCTATAAAGTTTAGCTACTGTGTAGATGAGTATAATGTGAGTATTACTTCATACGATTTTAACAATTTGGAGCCGCAATTATTTTGCATGAAAAACTGAGATTATATGAGAGGTGGATACAGTCATAGAAATCGAATATTCTTGGGTGCGGTGTAGAAAGGGTTAAGCTTTAGTATGAAAAATGTAGTTTCAAAATGTTGCTGGCGGGACAGTCATGATGGAACGAGAACAGTGGCGTCGCGTGCAATTTGGGAACAATGTATTCTATCCATTTAAACTCATGTAAAAGATCGAATTCTGGGGGTGCACAGTGCACAAGGAAAATTCGATATATTTAATGAGTTCAAATGGAGCAGTTGCATTGTTGCCAGATGGCACGCGACGCCACTGAACGAGAACGAACTTGGATTCAATGTAAAAACTAGAGCGAAAAATTTTGGCGATAGTAAGAACTTCCAAAAATCATTCGTTAACACTGTCATAAAAGCTTCTGAAAAAGGAAAGCAATAACTGCAGTTTATAATTAATTGCAGTATTGCAATATTTGCAGCAATGTTTCGAAGAAACACACGAGTAAAGTTGTAAAAAAATCGTGTGCGTAGTGACCAGGGGCGTCGAGAGAATTTTGGGGGCCCGGGGCAAACTGTGCATTTGGGGCCCTATTTTCTGTATCATCCCCCCCTGGGGGGTCTGGGGGGATACCCCCAGGTAAAGGGGGGTCCGGGAGTCCTTCCCGGAAAATTTTTAAAATCAAGCTTCTAATTGACTTAATTTTAAGCTATATCTACTGAAAAATTTCCAACAATCAAAGCAATAGAATGTTTGATTTTTACGTTTCTTTCGCAACACGATGTGACATACTTGAAGATTTTCGACACAAAAAATTCTTCGTTTCGACTTTGATTTCTAAAAATAATAATAATAATAATAAAAAAAAAAAAAAAAAAAAACATTTTTCAACTTTTCATTTCTCAGCCCTCCTTGGCTAAACACATTTTCACAAGTGTTGGCTGGGACGTCGAGAAAGTTTTGGGGGTGTTTATAAGAACCAGTGACGCACCGAGAAATTTGCCTGGGGTTGGCACGACTGAAACTCCGGGGGGTCTGGGGGGTATGGAATACCCCTCAGGACAAGCGGGGGGTTCGGGGGAAATCCCCTCCCCCGGAAAATTTTTTCAATTTTCCTTACCTTCAAATGGAATTTTACGGTACTTTCATGTACGCAGTAAAATTGAAATGCTGAAATATATTTTAGATTTTGCTGCATGAAATCTTTGCTCTCGACTCATAATTGGAGGGAGAAGAGTCAAGTGGAATGTGGTTGAAGGAGCCATGGAATATTCACCAAGGGGTTCACCGAAAGGGGGGGGGGGTCCGGGGCCCCCCCGGATTTTTTTAAAAATTTGTCTGACCTTCAGATTGAATTTTACAGTATACTTTTATTACAGTAAAATTGAAATGTTCAAATATATTTTCGATTTTGCCTGCATGAAATCGTTGCTCTTGACTCATGGTAATTAGAGGGAGAAGAGTCAAAAGGAATGTGTGTGCGCCTGCTTTCAAATCTGATCCGAGTTTAGATTGAATTTTAACATTTTTGTTTTTAAGGTAAATTCAAGTAGGCCGGGGGCCCCCAATTTATTCGGCTCGCCACAGGCCGTGAAATTACAAAGTCTCTTCCTTTTCGACCCCACTTTCAAGCACCATGTCATCAGTCACTACTTCTTCCCTCTCTTTTCCCCTTTTTTTTACTCTTCATATTCCCCCTCTTCGCTTTTTACCCTGTTTTCCTTTTCTCTTTTTTTCTTTTTTCTTTGTTTCCTTTCCTTTCCTTTTTTTTCTTTCTTTTTTCTTCTCATGATTTGGGGGCCCCCAAAGAGCGGGGGCCCGGGGCATTTTGCCCCTGGTAGTGACATCAATACGCAGAATTCCCATTTCAAACAATGTATTATGGGCCAAAATCTCATCTCCGGAACAATGGGACTTAATTAGAAACCAAAGGTATCTTTGTTCTCAGCTCATCAAGCACTTTCATTTTCTTTGCGAAAAACACAACATTTCAGACCCTTGCAACTGACCCATTAAAGGATATAGGTGTATACAACACGAGGGACGTTGAGACAACGAAAGTATCCTGAACTGCGCTCATGTGATCGGGGTCTAGTCCTTGGGCCAGCCATGACGCGGAAGGATGTGTCTCAACTCAGCTCTAATTGTAATAAGCCGTGGTGTGTAAGCCGAATTGCGTCGGAACTCGTGTCAGGCGCTCCGGCTGGCCGCAGCACATAGGATCAAAACTTATGTTAGATTTACCAAATATGAAAAGGTTTTGCTTTTCTTTTTAATTTTTTTTTTTTTTTTTCTAAAACTTTAGAAAGTTTCACAAAGAAGACGGTTTTATGCAAAGAGTAAACAATAGTCGCAATTGAATGGAAGGCCTGCGTGGTCAACGCAGATAAGGGAGGGAGGGTCCAAACTGTTTTAGGCCTTATGGAAATTAACACGGGGTTTTCGCTGCGAAACGTTTGTCTCGAAACCTGTGCAAAATTGCCTGTAAACAATTAATACGAGTCGATTTAGCAGAATTTTCTCAACAAATTGATGGGTCATAGGTGCCACTTTATTGAAAATTAGAAAATACTGTCTCAGTTGAAAAGTACGCACAATAGTGTGTTTGCATGCTTGGCGTGTGTTTGAGTAACTCACTATCATGTGTACTTTTCAACTGAGACAGTCCTCTCGGATTTGCAATATACTGGTACTTGTGACCATAGTGTGACCTATCAATTCGTTCGGAAAATTCTGCTTAAATTGACTCGTATTGATTGTTTAGAGCCAATTTTTCGTAGGTTTCGAGAGAGACGTCCCGGAACGAAAACCCCATGTTAATTTCTATAAGGCCAAAAAAAGTTTTGCGCTAGGATTTCCCTCCTTTTACAGCCAATCAGAAGCCGACTCTTATCAGCATTGACCACGCTGACTTTCAATGCAAATGTGACTCTTGTTTACTCTTCGGTATCCGTCACAATTTTTTTTTTTTTAAATTTTGAAGGTTAAAAAAAAAATGGCGAACAAACCGAGCCAGAGTGAAAATGCCCATAAGAGATTTTCCATCATTGCTACCAGTGGCGTCACGTGCCATCTGGCAACAATGCAACTACTCCATTTAAACTCATTAAATATATCGAATTTTCCTTGTGCACTGT
The DNA here is from genome assembly GCA_011764245.1 of Trialeurodes vaporariorum. Taxonomy (NCBI): domain Eukaryota; kingdom Metazoa; phylum Arthropoda; class Insecta; order Hemiptera; family Aleyrodidae; genus Trialeurodes; species Trialeurodes vaporariorum. The sequence goes on from VMOF01000220.1 coordinate 59,003,556, forward strand.
GCACCCCTGAATTCGATCTTTTACATGAGTTTAAATGGATAGAATACATTGTTGCCAAATTGCACGCGACGCCACTGGTGGCTACCTCCTTGAAGTTCCAATTTCACGTCTCATCGATCCAGTAACGTAGCGTGCTATTTGGCAACGATGTAATAAATGTTATCCATTTAAACCCATGTTTTAAAGGTCGCATGCGAAGGTGCTCACCGAACACGCAATACTTCGATCTTTTTCATGGGTTTAAATGGACGAACTGCAACGTTGCCACATTGCACGCTATACGCCACTATGCGTTGATTACAAGTCTTTGGTTATAACTCCTTCATCTGGGACCACCGTGCGTCTGTCCCGCCGCGTGCGAGGAGTCACGAGAAAAAAATTGTGAGGGTCGAGGGTCGAGTGCTATGACAGGAATGTTGGCTTTATTATTGGCTCACATATAAATGAAAAGTTGAAGGCCTTGACTCAACCTCAACTCAACTCCAGTCCAGACTTCTCTGTCGCGTCGCGTCACACCTTTCATCGCGCCACAGGCGAATCCATCCCACTCCACTTTTCTCCCCTCCCCCCCTCCCCCCTCCCCACTCCCCCTCCCCCCAGCCCTTTCCCCCGTTTTCTTCTTTTCTGAACGCCTTTTTCTCCAGCGCAGCATAAGCGGCACTCTGCAGCTCGCACAGATCGCGGGGGATACTTTCATTTCCCTCCCGATGCCATCCGCCGTCCCATTCACCGTTTGATGATTGACCATATTTTTTCGCGCTCTGTTTACTCTTCGATAGCTCTTGAATGTCATTGTTTCCGACTGGTTAACCCCTAAGTGAAATAACGGGTTGCACAGCCACTAATGAACGGACTTCCGGAAAAAGGACACAAGTGCATTAATTTTTACTTTCTCACTCTAATGAAATTAGAAAAATTGAGAAAGTATTGCAATGGCGCAGAGATTTTTGATGCATTTTGTTTCGATACTTGGCCGGCTGCGACTATAGTCCGTTTCATTTAAATAGAAGCTTGAGCTCGACTCTTTCCCCTCCGAGTTTTACCCTCTCTCTCGTACCTGTGATGACTCGAGACCTGCCCCATCGGTAGGAGATTCCGTCCGTCACAATAGGCAGTCAGCTATCCAAAGGACAGTCTATTGTGATGGACGGAATCCCCGACCGATGGGACAGGTCTCGAGTCATCGCAGGTACGAGAGAGAGGGTAAAACTCGGAGGGGAAAGAGTCGTGCTCAAGCTTCTATTTAAATGAAACGGACTATAAGTCAATCATGATAATTATAAAATAATTGGCTCTTATCATGCCTAATACTATCCTAAAGAACATCCATCCATGATATTTCAATATTTCTTAACCATTTGTGGTAGGGAGGAGTAGGGAGGACAAAATTTCTGTGGCGTCTGTCTGTCCGTCTGTCTGTAGTCATGAACGTGAAACCCAGCATAACTTTTGAACTACTGATCCATGTGCATCCAAATTTTGCAGAGATGTTGCTTTTAACATTCCCCAGAGGGACTTTTTTTGTTTTTTTAAAATTTTAATTTTTAGGTTAGTTATGGATGAAAAATGGTTTCCATTAAAATCAATGGGAAAATGGGTCAAAAAAGAGAAACATTTAAATATTCTAAAGGGGGGTCTGGGGGTCTCCCCCAGATAAAAATGGAGGGAGAAAGTGTTTATAGGGTATTCCCTACAGTTTATTTTTATTTTGAGTCCACACTCTTTTTGCTATTTTTACTTTCTCACTACTGACAAAGTTAGAAATGGAGAAAGTATTGCAATAGCGCAGAGATTTTTAAGGTATTTTGTTTTGCTACTTGGCCCACTACGACTAAGTAAATCATGTTATGCTTACAAAATAATTGGCTCTCATCATGCTTAATACTATCCTAAAAAATATTCATCCATGAAGTTTCAATGCTATTTAAACTCACATAACTGCTATAACGGCAAGATGGTAATGGCGGTTTTGACGAAGGTATCATGGGAGATTCCTGTCTACTATTACATGTCACTTTCTCTACGGAAACACAGAGACGTCTTAATTTAGATAGGTATCTCCCATGATACCTGCGTCTATCAGCCATTAAGCCCGATTCTAAGAGTGAATTTCGTGATTTTTTAGTGTACTCATCCTCATTTTTACAGGTTTTTATGCAAAAATCAACTCTTCAATCCATCATAGCAAAAGTTTGCAAGAGCCCCGTACTTGATGAGGTGAGAACTATGGTGAACTATTAGTTCACCATAGTTCTCACCTCATCAAGTAAACTATGGTGGTTTTTCTTATAAGTGTCTCGGTTTTTCGGATACACACGTGTGAAGCTGTAAAAAAAGCGTGTGCGTTTATGACCTCACTATGCAGAATGGATCTGTTGTATACTTTTTGCTACAGCAATATGGAGGGTTGGTCCTCGTGTAAAATCCAATGAGCTATAACTTTAGAGTGGCACATCAAGGAACGTTCCGCTGGTTCTTTGTTGTCACCTAGGGCCATCTTGCCGTAAAAATCGATTTTGAGGTTAAATTTTGTAGGTAGTTTCCGGTTGTTCCGCTAACAAACTCGGGCATCGTCGGAAACGACTTGGAAGCGACCTACAAAACTTAACCTGAATCCTTGGAATCTGCCGTCCAAATTCCGCTTTTTCCCGGGATTCTTTCTACCCTGTGTGGCACAAGGTGGACCAATCCGCTGCCACTCTAAAGTTATATCTCATTGGTAAAATCTCATTGAGAGCATCAAATAGTCTCAAAACCTACTCATAAACCCACGAAAAGTGTTGCCTAAGGCTAAGCCTAAGATGGCGGTTGAAAACGCGCATAAACCCTGCATCACGAGCACCAAAATAATTTTTTGATACCATCTGACAGTGCTAAGTCTGGAGCTTTCTCTCCTTGAAAGAGTAAAAATGGAAACTTTTGTCTGACGTGAAGAAAACATGAATTTTTGACTGGCATATCCCCTTGCTAAACGAGAGCTTTGACGAGCACCGTTCAGTATTGAATGGACATTGCGCGAGGGGTTGCCTATACCGCGTCACGCCGGCGTTAGTTCCGCAGAGATTGGCACTCGCAGGAGTCAGGAGTAATATGTAAGCGTAAGGGCCTACATGCCTACAAGCATAGCCGTAGCCGAGTATTGTCTTTCTTTCTCTTAGCCCATTTAAACTCATGTGTTAGAAAAGGATGGATATAGGGGCTGTCACGTGACTTCAGCCCCTCTTTCTGTCCTTTTCTAACTCATGCGTTCAAATGGGCTAAGAGAGAGATAGACAGTATCCTGGCTATGGCCATGCCTACAAGGAGCGGAGTGACAGACGGGGGCGGAAGCGCGTGAGACGAGACGCGGCTAGAAAGCATTGGCGTTTTCATTTTCTCTCGGGTAGTCACCTTCCGAGGAGAGAGAGAGAGAGAGAGAGAGAGAGAGAGAGAGAGAGAGAGAGAGAGAGAGAGAGAGAGAGAGAGAGAGGGAGAGAGAGAGAGAGAGCGCATGAGAAACGAGGAAAGAAAAACGTAATTATCTCGAGCCAGTCGAAAAGGAGAACGGGGATGACCAACGCAACCCGCAATCCCTCGCCTGCAACTTTTCTTCCCCTCCTACTCACCTCGTCTCCCCTCGCACCTTAATTCACAGCGTCTCGTCTTCCTCTTCATTAATTACGATCAAATTATATCATATACTTTTTTATTTTATTTTGTTTAAAAAAAAAAAAAAAAAAAAAAAAAAAAAAAAAAAAAAAAATACTATACATACACGCATTATAACATTGCTCATTAATTAGCAGCCATAATGAACGTATCGAACCGGAGATGAAATGATCATTAATTTTTAGGCAATGGGTTTTTCAGTTTTCATCGGACGGGCGGTTCTGGCATGATCAATATCGGTCTTGCGATTGGTGGCGGGAAGTTACGTACGGCAGGGAAACTACCGATATCGTCGCACTGTGGTTCTGAGATCGTAAAAAGCAGGGCTGCCGTTTTGCGTAAAATCAATGCTATTTTTCTATTCACCGACGATTCCACCGGTTGAGAAAAGATTACACAGTTCAGTTCAGTGTATTACTGTAATGCAAGAAAATACTCGCATTTGTAATCTTTCCTCAATCTGCGTGGAAACGTCGTTAATTAATTAAAATATCCGCAAGTTTTTAAAAGTCATCGAAAACTCCACCGGTTGAGAAAAGATTACAAATGCGAGTATTTTCGTGCATTACAGTCATACACTGAACTGAACTATGTAATCTTTTCTCAACCGGTGGAATCATCGGTGAATAGAAAAATAGCATTGATGATATGCAAAACGGCAGCCCTGTTAAAAAGAGGCCAAAAATCAGAAAGTAAATTTCTCATTAATTGATCATTTTATAACCTCTCAAGACCAATTTTAAACACACAGAGAACACTTTTCACAAGTAATGTAAGCTTGGAATTGTCACTGCAAAGACGTTAATTAAGCTTTAGAAAGTCAAAAATTATGATATTTTATTATTTTTTTTCCACTAATTTTTTGCCAATTTTTATTCGATCTCAAAACCATAGTGCGTCGGAGAGGGAGAAGGGGGGAGGGGGAGGGTAGGAGGTCGAATTGGATATAAGAAAAGTATAACCATAGTAAGTAATAATTGTTATCGTAGGCCTATGGAGCAAAGAACTCCCGAGGGGATGTGTGAGAATGAAGAGGAAAATATGGAGAAGGGGGGGGGGGAGATAGCCAAAACGGACGCGGGGAAAAATTAAAGTCCAGGCAAAGTGAGAGTGGGGGTGGGGGAGAGTGAGAGAGCGCCATTACATTCGTTAATTTTGTGAAACTCAAGAAGTACCCCCTCCCCCGTCGCCCCCTCACATTTCGTTTCGCTCGCCGGTTTATACCCCCGCGTGCCAATGCATCCCCACCCTGACGTAGCGGCGCACACTAGTCGAGAACATGGATTTTTCCGGACCTAAAAAGTTTTCGGTTTTTTGCTTCAGAAACGCTTTGAAGTTGTTATTTCCTGACTTAAAAACCATGTTATCTGACTCATTTTAAGCTGTGAAATCGTTTATTAACATTTTCCGTCACAGTGTCCAATATAAGGGACGACATTTTTACATGGATCCTTATGGAAATTCGGAAAAATTGACTCACACATGAAATCATATGAGAAAAATTCGTTCAATTTAATGGTATAGGTTTCAGATTACAGTGACACTTCTTTCATAAAAAGTTTTCGTTTTTTGCTTCAGAAACGTTTTAAAGTTGTTATTTCCTGTCTTAAAAACCATGTTATCTGACTCATTTTTAGCTGTGAAATCGTTTATTAACATTTTCCGTCACAGTGTCCAATATAAGGGATGACATTTTTACATGGATCCTTATGGAAATTTGGAAAAATTAACTCACACATAAAATCATAAGAGAAAAATTCGTTCAATGTAATGGTATAGGTTTCAGATTACAGAGACACTTTTTTCATAATGGGGCAGTTGCAAGGGTCTGAAATTGTGTGTTTTTTAAGAGGAAAATAGCAGTTTTTGATGAGCTGAGAATCATGATGCCTTTAGTTTTTTCCTAAGTGTCCTGGTTTTGGAGATACACACGTGTAAAGTTTGAAAAAATGGTGGGCATAGTGACGTCACTACGCTGGATCCCCATTTAAAACAATGTATTTTGGGCCAAAATTGCATCTTCGGAACAATGGGACGTAATTAGAAACCAAAGGCATTTTTGTATTCAGCTCATTAAGTTCTTTCATTTTCTTTATAAAAAAAACGCAACATTTCAGACCCTTGCAACTGCCCTAGTCATGACAGAAAGGGTTAAACTCAGTTTTTAGTTATCTTGCTATAGCTTGTCCCAGAAAAGATTGGATTTGACACTTCTATGGTTTTCATGAAAACATCAGCTTCTTACGGCTCCTAACCAATCAGGTTGCTCTATCTGAGGATGGAAGCTGATGTTTTCATTTAAAGCTACAGTTGTCAAGTCCAATCATTCTTGGGACAACCTATATTGATTGCCTCATAATCTTGATTTTTGTCCAAGAAAAAAATGTCCGGAAAATTCCTTAGTTTGTCCCATAGTGCGGCGGTGGGAGAGCAGAGAGCGGCCAGTACAGTGCTTGGCGGTCACCCTGCGCACAGCATCCACTCGGCTGGAGGTGCTAATGAAGTAAGGTCCAGCACAAACCTCTGCCAGTGGCCACTCAACAATGCCGCCGCCTGATCGATACGAGTGGCGATGACTTGCGTTGCTTCTAATGGCCGCCCCTTACACAGTCTTATCAGGGCTGCTTTGATTACACCCCCTTTTACCCCCGCGGCACCCCCCCCCGCCGAACCCCTTTCTTCCACCCCCTCCCGTCATCCCCTCTTTGGCCGCCACCCCCCTCCTCCCTCCTCCCCCCGCATCGACTGTCCGTCCGTCGCCCCACCCGCAGCTGGTACATTAATTATATCTACCGGCCTGTTTTAAACTCGCGCAATTGCTGAATCTCTGTCTTGAGCAACTGCCCGCTCTCTCTCGCTCTCTCTCTCTCGCTCTCTCTTTTGTTCTCGTCCTCATTTAAGCTCACATTCTAAAGGCTCTCTCAAGAATGGCGGGGTGAATAAGGGCTAGCGGTATTGCACTGTCTCTTTCTTCTTTCTCTGTCTTTCTCTCTCTCTCCCTCTCTCGCTCTCTTCTCTGAAAGTTCAAATTCATGTTGCGTTCGATTTATTTGTAACATATTCCTCTCGGTTCGGAGGAACAATCGATAGACTTTGTCCGGGGACACTCCCGACTCCAGGGCTGTCGAATATGTCGGCCTCGTTCTGAGCGTCTAGTCAGATGATTCCTTCATTTTCTGTCCCTGCGAGTTGATGTGATGTCCCTGCCGAGGAATCGTTAAATTCATCGTTAATTAGTGTCAAGCTTTTGAGGATGCTTGACAAGTCCATTTTTTTTCTACACCTCTTTCGTTTTTCTCCATTGTTATTATCTTCGTTTGCGGTAAATCCACACTTGGCGCTCTATCGATTTTTTATTGGAATCTTTGGAAAATAAGGTAGGGTAGCTGCAATATGCCGAAGCAGGGCCGCTTGTGGTTGTTACGGCTACTGATAAGAAGTAGATCGGACTCTAAACCTGCTTGCACTCCTTCGAATTTGGTTTTTTTTTGCTTTTTGTTTTGTTTTGTTTTGTTTTTTTTTGTGAACCAAAATATGATTTTTTTGGCAGATTTTGACTTAAAATAACCAGAAAGAATCCCCGTCAATGATTTTTGTGTGTGAAAAGTTCTTCGAAGTTTTTCTTTTTACCACAGAAAAACACTCTTAGGTAGCGCTGACGAAACCTCTGGTAGAAAAATAACCTAGCAGACGACTCGAGTTGAACCAATCAAATATTTGATTCACCCAGCAAAATCTCTTTAGTTAGGAGTACAAAACCTTTGGTTAGCTCCACTAGTCTTTTGCTGGGTAATTTTTCTATCAAAGGTTCTTCCTGCACTTCCAAAATGTTTTTTCCTATACTTTTTGTGTAGATACACGGCCCAAAATAGGGAGCGAATTCCAGGTCAACCGATCGAATGTATTTTCTGACGCCTCGAATGGCGCCCAACGTGGGGCCCCCTTTCCAGACAAAAACGATTGTTAACTCTTGATTTCATATCCGTTCCTTTTGTTGCTTACCATGCACAATTTTATACTTCACATACACTGTAATCTACAACACTTTGAAGTAATTGTTCCTCGAATGATTCAAGATGCAGTGAAGGTTTAAGTTAAAGCTTTTTTTCTTTTTTTTCTGTACAATGTGACCTCGCATTGGAAAAGGGACATTGTATCCCGCGAAACTGAAATGGATATAATGGTATCACTTCTTGGAGGGGGAAATTACTAACACGTTGGCGCCATAACTCTCAGATTATCTTGAAATTACGGGAGATGTGATTATTTTAAGTTTATTGTTAACCAAATTTAGTTTTGAAATAAATCTATTTACAGTTTCTGGAAAAGATTGGAATACAGTAAAGGCACACCGAAACAATAATTAAATTGTACTTACGAGTGTGGAATTTAATTAAAAAAAAAATCAATATTTTAATTTTTGTTTTATTTTTAGACCATGTTCGCGAAAAAACTCTTTCCTGAAACAATTACTCAAGGTAAGGTCCCTTTACCCATGCGCAGTCATATTCTCAAATTGTCGAGGCTATTCTTTTTAATCTCTCGGTAAATGTAACCCAAAGAGTAGACAAGAGTCGCAATTGCATTGAGAGCTAGCGTGTGGTCAATGCTGATGAAAGTCGGATTCTGATTGGCTGTAAATGGAGAGAAATGCGTGTGATGGTTCCAAACTTTTATCGGCCTTATGGAAATTAACATGGGGTTTTTCTAAAAGACCATTTTTCTCAAAAACGAAGCAGAATATTTATTTCTTTAAATCGATCTAGCGGAATTTTCTCTGTTGGAAAGTACACATAATAGTAAGTTACTCAACACAAGCCAAGCATGCTGAAAACACACTATTATTCGTACTTTTCAACTGAGACAGTCTTCTCGAATTTTTAATAAACTGGGGTATCAAGAGGACTTGGTATTAACTTCGGAGGCGATTTTATATGGGGTCATATTTTCCTCTCCTTCTGATCAGCTGTTGATTAATATATATTAATTAAAGTTTAGTCTATCACTATCAAATAAAAAGCATGTGTCTTGCAATCATTTATTCGTTTGATTCTCTATTGTTTTGACAACTGTTCCAATGATGGGAAGTATTTTGTAAACTTTCTTAGGTAGTGTATTGTATCTGTGATTTGATTTGTGTTTCAAATTTATTATGAATAAATGTCAGAAATGTTCGCTACTGTCAAATAATTTAACTGTCAGTATTTACTAATTTGTAGTCTTTATTGATAAATACAAATGTAATCATCTAGCCTTTTGTCAGGTAATGTAGTTTCATAATTTTCAAGGTTAGTCTATTGATATCATCAGTTTTTCATTAAATTTCTTGCAATCAACTTTTTGCTTACTTTGTCCTATTTTAACTGGATCACACCCCCCGCCCTTTATCTAAAAGCTCTGCAAATATCCCCCTCTGAGCCATTTTTGAAGAATGGTTTTCTGCCCACACCCTCATGGTATTCCGTCGAAAAGTTTGAAATCTGTTATTTTAAAGTTTTATTTTCTTCACTGCGTTTGTTAATGAAGAATTGCCCATTTCCGCTACCTGTCCATAGCTCTTCACTGAGCCTTATGCATCGGGCCAGCAAGTCTTGACCTTATTTTTCTTTTTCCTTGTCTGCATAAGCATATTTACAGCAGCAAAATATTTTTGTGTCACAAATAAGTAATTTGGAATGAACTTGTATCCGCAAAATTGCCTTTAATTCAAATCAAAATTTAAGCAGGCTTCATTTCTGTTGGATGGCAGTCACACAACTGAAAATTTGCTTTGAGAAGGTAGAAGAAGTCAAACATTTGTCTTGAATAATGTCTTAGGTTGATTTGCCGATAAAAATGCATGGCTCCTCCACTTATTATGAGTAGCGCTATTTGAGTGTTGGGAATGGGAAAAGTACATAATTACCTGCCCTGATTGATTTATCGCTGAATGAAGTTCCACTAAGGGAAGGAAGCAACATTGTGTAATTAATTTTTCCTTTTTCAGCCCAAGTACTCAGCACAATTGATACTGTCCGGAATCGCTCTTTTTTCACCGAAAGTGCTCCAGCAAATAATTCCTCTTTTCTTAGCAGTTATTCCCTTCCTCTTCTTGAAATGGGGCCTTTTTCTTTTCAAGTTAGGAGGAAAAATTGCTTTGACGAGACGAATTTTCTTTTGGAGTTCTGAAAGTAAGAGCGAGACTGCCTGACAGTCACTTGTGCTGAATACGGGCTGAAAAAAACTAAGTCCCACTGGCCCCGGAAAGGGGAAAACCCGCAATCCGCCATACAGCCTACCCCCCTGGCCGCTCACCGACGCGTTTAGCTCTCGATGTTCCCGTGACCGAAAGCGGCGCGCTACGATCGCGGGCAAAACCTTGTCAACGGTTGGTAACACGGGAGTCGGCTTTCTTCTAGTGGTGTGTTGGTGTGTTCGTTGTTGTCGTATACAAGGTAAACAAAAGGATAGGAAACTTGCGACTTTCAATCTAATTTTGAAATAATAAAGCCGCATCCGATTTAAAAAAAAAACTTGTGTCCTTTGAAAGCTAAATACGACTAGTTTTCTGACTATTCTTTGGTTTGTTCTCAAGTGTCCTTTTTGCTATGAAATAATGAGTGAAAATAACCATATTCCTCCCTGTTGTTTACATTCGTACAAGCAGACCAAAACCTCTTCAATATTTTTAATTTTGGTCCAAATTCCAAAATGAGTATTGACCTCATCAACATTACTTTGTTCAATGCTGGTGTGTTCGTTGTTTATTTTTCTTGCTAGCAGGAATATCAATTCAGGGGGTTAAAAATAGATAAATGGATAGATAGATAAATAGATAAATAAATAAATAAATAAATAAATAAATAAATAAATAAATGAAAAAATATAAATAAATCAGTAAATAAAATCAAAGGAGGTTATAGTTTTGTGAAACCCTTTGTGACCAGTTCAAAAGGTTTCCTTCTGCTGAGGCGCCTATGGTTACATTACTGGCTTCTTCGAGTGCCCATATACAGGGTGTCCCAAAATTCATTGTAATTATTTTAACATAATTATGGGGTCGAAATAAGACTTTTTTCCCCTATGAACATGTGTCCGAAAATGGCACCTCCCCCCCCCCTTTTCTGAGCTACAGGCCCCCAAAGTTTGATTTAAAACTTGCTTGGCTTCTAATTCAACGAACTAAGTTCTGGTAACGGATGCTAAAGTAGATTAAGAGCGGGTAGTTTTCTAGCACTTAAATTAATTCGGTCGCGCCGGTTGCCACATGTTTTCAAATATCGAAGCGAACCGCAGCAAACCATTCGATCAGAATTTCCTTCCGCTCAGGATAAGATCAGCTAGAAGATTGGAGCGACGAGGTGCCTCAAATGTGATATGTAACCTCAAACTTTAAAATGAACTTACATTCTAATCAAATCAAAATGTGTTTATTGGAATTTTCCCCCATTAAGAGTGAATATTGGTCTCAGAACGAAGCTGTTGCAAACTTTTGCTACAGGCCTATTAATAGTTGATAATGGGGTAATACCCTGTAAAAATAACGATTAGCGCACTAAAAAATCACGAAATCCACTCCTAAACTCACAAAATGCTTTTAAACGCGAGATCTTAATGGCGGCCGAGGCCGCGGTTTTCTTATGGCAATTGTATGATTCTTCTTCTTCTTGTGTGGTGTTGCGAGAACATCTCGTGTAGATGGCGCTGATTGAAGATAGGGAACCCCAATGAGAACCGCGGCCCCGGCCGCCATTAAGGTCTCGCGTTTAAAGGAATTTTGTGAGTTTAGGAGTGGATTTCGTGATTTTTTAGTGCGCTAATCGTTATTTTTACAGGGTATTACCCCTTTATCAACTGTTAATAAGCCTGTAGCAAAAGTTTGCAACAGCTCCACTGGGAAATACAATTTTTGTCATAATTACGCCTGCTGCTACTTTTTGTTTACAACGATTTTATGAACGCATTCTGTTTTGAAATAATACAAGAACTGTGCTCTTATCAATCAACTCAATTATGAATTCTACGTACTCAAAAATGCTTAATGGGTCTGTTGCAAACTTTTGGTACAGCGCTACAGAGTGTTTGGAACATACAGGGGTGAATAGTGTCTAGTGTTTTTCGCAATTTGTGAGTTTATTAATGAATTTTGGTGATTTCTGATGCTGCCATTGTTATTTTTACAGCTTTTTACACAAGAATTGATACTTTAAAACGCTCTAGCCGAAGTGTGCAACAGACCCATTATCTGAAGTTGAATGACATCTGGCAACCCTAAAAAGAAGCCATCCTTGAGGGGACATCGGGACACGGATCTACCAAGGAGGAGGGCGAAGGCGACAAGAAAGTTGTAAAACGGATCGATTAAAACGGGAGGCAGGACTACTCAGGAGCGAGGGCAAGTGGCAGGAGAAGCCAGCAGGTCGCAGGTCTGTTTTAAAACGGCCCTCGAGATGTGCGTCTCGTGGCGTCTCGCGACGCGCGTCCTCAGAGAAGTGTATGCGAGAAAATGAGCGAGCGAACGAGAGATGTGTGCGAGATGTGATGGTGCATGATGGTGATGTTCGGCTTTGATGCTCTCTTCACCATCCGCGTGGCTCCACCATCCACCGACACCACCCATCCCGACTGGCTACCGCACTATGGTCTGAGATCGAAAAATAAGCCACAAAAAATCGGTGGGGGCATGGGGCGGCCGCGTGGGGTCAAAAAGTGGGGGGGGGCTAAAAATCAACAGCTTTTTTCTTTTTTTTTCTTTCTTTTTTTCTTTCTTTCTTCACCTTTTTCAAAATAAAGTTTGACGCAGGCGGGTGGACGGATAAATAACCTTTTTTTCTTCTGGAACACTTGTAATTTTGACTTGAAAGGGGCTAAAATTTAAAAATACTGACAATTTGGACTAAATAAATAGACACTTGAAACAATTTGGTTCGGAACATTTTTGAAGAATATAAACAAAAGGTGACAGTCTCGTTTCCTTAGTAACTTCTGAATGAAGCAGACAGATGGCGATAAGAAATTGAAAACGTTTTTCTTTTACTCTTTTTTTATCTTCTTTTTCCCTTTTTTTCTCGTTCAAAAATTTTTTTAGCCCCTCGTTCCCAAAAAAGTGGGGGGGGGGGGGGGCTATAGCCCCAATAGCCCCTTATACGCGCCGCCTATGGGTGGGGGGGGGGGGGGGAAATCAGCAATAATCATCGTTTTCGGCCATAAAAGCTCAATTTAAAACTCTTCTATGACAGTTCTAGGTTTAAATGGGTCTGTTGCACACTTTTGCTACAAAAATATAGAACCTTGATTCTTATGTAAAATTTGGCGGAAATAACGATGCACACATTAAAATCGTCCAAAATCCACTCATCAAGTCAGGAAATCACTTCAATTTTAAACAGCCCGCGCTACACTAGACACTATTTGCACCGGTATACTACTACATAGACGGAACCACCGTGCATAAGTAAACAGCATCGTAACTACAAAATTATGGAATTTCTTTTTTAATACGTGAAATATAAGCTGCATTTGCTGTCTGGTCTTTTCGGGTCATCACAGATTACAAAATAATATAAGAAATGTACGCATCTAAACGAAACATTCCAATGTTTGCAAGTTCTGTTCATGTGTACGTGAACGAGATGGTTCCATCTATGTAGTTATAAGTCGGTGATATAGCGTCTAGTGTAGCGCGGGTTGTTTGAAATGGAAGGTATTTTCTGAGTTAACGAGTGGATTTTGAAAGTTTTTAATGTGCGCATCGTTCTGTCCGCCGAATTTTACGTTAAGAACAATGAGTTATATTGATGTAGCAAAAGTACGCAACAGACCCATTACATGTTATTTCTGTTTTCTGTAATTAAAAGGGGGCTGTTGCACACTTTTGATATAAGCGATTTATTAGTCGATGCTGGTGTAAAAACCTTAAAAAATAACGATGGCAGCACTAAAAACTTCTGAGATCCACTCCTAAACTCAATGAACGCTTTCATTTGCGCGCGAGCGTAATGGTGGCTGAGCAGTGAGCATGGGCGGAGCCAGCAATTAGGCAACTGTGGATTCTTCCTATTTGAATGTATGAGAAACAATCGATTATAAATTGGGCCCTGGCCCCCTCTAGAATCGATTGTTTCTCATACATCCAAATGGATAGAATCCACAGTTGCCAAATTGCTGGCTCCGCCCATGTGGCTGAGGGCAGTAATCATGAGAGATTCCCATCTAACAAGACTGTGACCCTATCAAGAAGTGGCCGATAAGAGACGAATTTCATTTGACATCAATATCACTAGATGCCACGGTACCATTCATCAAATGTGGATCACTACTCTGATGACTAATTACTCTGTGAATCATCCTTGTCAGCATAGAGAAAATGACGGAATTAAGATAGGAATCTCCCAATATTACTGCCCTATGCCACCATTAAACTCGCGTAAATAAAAGCGTTTAGGAGTTTAGGAGTGGATTTCGGAAGTTTTTAGTGCTGACATCGTTATTTTTCGAGGTTTTCACACCATAAATCGACTATTAAATCGCTTTATAGTAAAAGCGTGCAACAGTCCCATCGGTCTTGAAAGTTTAAAATTGATAAATTGAAGAGAAATCTACTTTCCGATTTTTTGCCACTTTTTGACGTTCTTAGACCATTGTGCGCCGGGATCTCATCGAGCGCGTATTTACTCGGCAACAATTAATATGCAAATTAGCGAATCCGCGACTATATCTATAAGAGACGACAACGACAACTAGAACCAACGACCAACGAAGCAGCTCCAAGTCGAGAATCGCGCGCAGCAGAAAGAGTGTTAATAGAGCTTTTTTGAATTTGCGGCGCGAAAAAGCGCGTCACCGTTCGTGAGGTGCGCGCGCAGCAAATCAGATCGAGGCTGGAATTTTTACGCAAACTTTCAGTGCGGGATCCTGAGAGTCGCGAACCGATTCCTTTCAAGCGCATTTTCACGCAGAGTTCTGGACCCGAAGGAGTTGTTGGAAACCGGCAAGCAACAGGCTCATATGAACATCACTTTTTAATTCCGGACGGGCGGGGTGCACTTATCACGGGATTTCAAGGAATGTAACCACTTTTTTACCAATTTTCTGAATGCAGACAAAATACATGGTGATTCTCACTTAATGGTGCACTATACCTAGAGTCCCCGTTTGTGAAAGAGTTTCGCCTTGTGAAGCGTGAAGAAGAATAATTTCAAAGAAGGCGTCCACTCTGATTGGTTAAGTTCACCGAGGGGGTGTGTAGTTGTGTACGCCTCCTCAATGGGTGCGTTCTAAAGGGGCTTCTTGTGGAGAATAGCACAGAACGCCTCCTTGAGCTCTGTGACAGCCTAAAATCCAGCAACCAATCAGAATCGAAACCTCGTATGGCGAGACTCTTTAAGGGGAGACAGCCGTCAAAAATTCGAATTTTTGGATTTTTTTTTTTTTTTTTTTTTTTTTTTTGTCTTTTCTTATCCTACACTTAAAAAAAAATAAAAAAAAAATAAAAAATAAAAAAAATAAAAAATAAAAAAATAAAAAATAAAAAATAAAAATAAAAATAAAAAATAAAACAAAAACAAAAACAAAAATAATTTACCACTATTTTTGGTTAAACTTTCATTACCTCTCCTGAAAAATTGTATTTTTTTAACTTCCGGTACACTTTTCTTAGGATCTATTATACTTAGAAGGCTCATTTTTTTTTAAATGAAGACCTTAAAAAGATCTACAATGTTGACTAACTTTTAATGCAAAAGTTTAAACTCTATTATTTATAAAATCAAAATATCACCTAAAAAATGACCAAAATTATTACCAAATTAGAAAAATTCACAAAGTTTTCAAAAAATTAAGGAAAAAAAAAGAGTTAGTTAACTTTGTTAAGAAGGTACTAAGACACAATCATGCAAAATCTCAGCTTTCTAAGTGCAATAGGAGAGGAGAAAAGTGTACCCAAGTGTGATACCTTTTACATGGGTTAGCATACCCTGGCTGTCTCCCCTTAAAACAGTGTGAGCTATTTACCATATTTTATTTATAAAGTGAAAAATATTTCACCGGATGCTCAATGAATCGACCAAAGCGAACGATTCATTAGCGTGGTTTGAATTGAATCGCACGAAAGGAACGATTCTTTTCAGCGGTGGGTTTTCGAAGAGTGAGGCGCGTGCGATTTATTATAATGCGCGGAATCATTTATATATATGTATATATTTCGATCCTCGCGACCGCTATCGCTTATTTTTCTACACCGGCACTCCTGCTCCTGCTCCTGCTCTAGGACTCGAGGAAACTGGTTTCAGATTACATCTTAATGCTTAATCCACGCACCTTTGCTTTACGCCCTATGCCCATGTGTTTCGCGTCCTCACATGCTCCGGCCGAAAGTTATCGCACTGTGGCGCTCAAACTCTGAGATGGAGCTGCCGATTTGCGTAGATTCAATGGCATTTTGAAATTCACCGATGATTCCACCGGTTGAGAAAAGCTTACAGAGTTTAAGTTCAGTGTATGACAGGGCTGCCGTTTTGCGTATAATCAATGCTATTTTATCAATTCACCGATGATTCCACCGATTGAGAAAAGATTACACAGTTCAGTTCATTGCATGACTGTAATAAACTAAAATACTCGCATCTGTAATCTTTTCTCAACCGGTGGAGTCGTCGATGACTTTAAAAAACTTGCGGATATTTTAATTAATTAACTGAGTTTCCACCGATTAAGGAAAGATTACAGATCAGAGTATTTTCGTGCATTACAGTCATATACTGAACTGAACTGTGTAATCTTCTCTCAACCGGTGGAATCATCGGTGAATAGAAAAATAGCATTGATTATAAGCAAAACGGCAGCCCTGTATGACTATAATGCACGAAAATTCTAGCGTATTTTATCTAATCTCAACCGGTATAGAGGGTTTTAGTAATGGCGACTGCCGGTGATGAGAATTCGGGTGATTTTAACCACCAAATGCATAATTTAATCCATAATATCTTGTGTATTTCGGCAGTTTTAATTATTGTGGCACCATGCATACCCAAGCATTTTCGAGCACTTTACAATTCATAATCGCAAAAAGGTTGCATTAGATTGTTTGATTTAATAGCCTAAACTTCCGTTAAAAGATGCGGTTGTATAGGGAAAACACATTGAAGCAGAGTTTGTTTGGAACAAGAAGTTCTTGGGCCGCAATCGATGCGACTAAAACAGTCTATATAATAATCCATTGAACTCAACTTTGACTTTTCTCGATTTTCACGCTTTAACGACATAGGTGTCCCCCCCCCCCCCCCCAGTGTACACAAAACAAGGGTCCCTAGACACAAATGGGTTTTTTTCTTATAACTAGACCTTCTTTAGCGCGATTGGCGGCTGATCCCACGTTAATTTTGACCTGCCGAGTTCGAATTTGGCCTTAGTATTGATCGAAATATTCTAGATTTTCCACAATTTAAACTTTATCGCGAAAAATGTTTGAAAGTAGAATATGCGTAAAATCGGGACGAGTTAAGTAGAAAATGATAACATGTTTGAAATCGCGTCCCAAATACTGTGGATTAGCCAGAGACAATATATAATAGAGACCACGCACTATCTATCTTGCCCATGTTTGCGCGCGGTGGCAACTTTTTTTTTCGGGGTCTCAACAGAACACCGCAAACATGGTCCATACGTTGACCGATGAGAAACGTCGTTGAGATTTTTGCCTAGTGAAACAGAAGCACCGAAATTGCATCAGTCAACGTATGGACCGTGTTGGGTGGTGCTCCTTCATTCTCCCTTTGTTAATTTTTGTTGAGCCCCGAAAAAAAAGTCAGCCACCGCGCGCAAGGCTAGTGCGTGGTCTCTATTATATATTGTCTCTGGGATTAGCACAAAATTAATGTAATTAACAAGAAAATTCATTGAAATGCATGTAGCGAATTTTCGCGATCGAATATCATAAACAGTACCAACCTAACTACATATTCGAGGAAACTCAATTTTGTTTTTTGATATGTTTTCGGGGCATCGATGGCATCAATTCGATTTCGAATTCACCTCCGGACTTGAATTCAAAATCGAATTGATGCCATCGATGAATGAAAACACCGAATAAGTTCAAAAAACACGATCCAATTTCGTATCATCCACCGTTGTTATGAGTATAGGTTGGCAATGGTTTTGTCGAATATATCTGTCGCGAAAATTCGCTAACTGAAATTTACTTAAAGAGGATACTGACGTTTGGTGCGTTTCGCGGACAGTTATGTCGTTAAAGAGGCCTACTTGACTTTCTCCACGACGTTTATATATATATATATATATATATATATATATATATATATATATATATATATATATATATATATATATATATATATATATATATATATATATATATATATATATATATATATACAGAAAATTTTAAATAGCCCGATACTAGATATAAACGAGAAGAAAAATGGGACACAAGGCTACAAAAACTTAAAAATTTAAGGTGAATTTAAGGTAAATTTTTAAGTTTTCGTAGCCTTGTGTCCCATTTTTCTTCTCGTGTGTATATATATATATATATATATATATATATATATATATATATATATATATAACAGTTCAACTTCTTGCTAATTTTTCCAGACAAGAAGATACACGTATCCTGTTTCTAAAAGCCCAAGACGAATTCCATCATCATTCATCAACCCTAGAGTATCGCAGAGTATCCAAGTAGGTATCTTGAGTTATCAAAGTAGGGCAAGTGCATGAATATACTCGCGTATACATATATATATTAGCAGCGATAAATAATCGAGCGTTGTAAGTACGATTTAACTTTAAACATGCACTTTAAAAACACCCATACCGTGGCCCGCTGCAGAGATGAGGAGTGCTCATTGAAGAAGGAGGTTGCAGGAAATCACCACTCTCATTCATTTATCGTACAGCGGTTGTGCTCTTGCAAACGTTGAATGTTGCTGTGTTGTTGTTATTGTCACTTTATTGGCGTTCAAGTCCATGCACATGACTCAAATGCAACTCGCTTTAAGCACATACAGAGCAGTATTAAGTATAGAGTACTATGGAGAGCATGGGTTGTCATGTCATTTTCTGCTTTGTTTAAATCCATGTACTGCGAAGTGCGAATGCCCTCTTGATCCCTATGCGCCATCCACGCCGACTAGTTTGTCTCTGCGATTCCATCTTTATTTACAAAACGTTTTATCTTTCATTCCCTTTTCTTGTTGTCAGGGGATAAATAGACCTGTTTAAGGTGATTCTTTAGCGTTTATAGTGCCGATTTCTGCCACCAGAGGGCTACCGTTCGATTAAGTCAAATTACAGGCCAAAAGTAATTTATTTTTAAGAAAACCAGAGATTATTAAGCCTAAGAGATATGGCATAACGATTCAAAAGTGTTGTTCGACTCCTACGAAGTATGCAATGTGGCGTACGCTGGTGACCGTAAACATTGTTACTACAGTTGTTGTTTGAAATGAGGTTAGGATCTCCTTAACAGTTAAAATCGTACGAACATTTGACTGGATAACGAGCTCTGAGTATATTTTGAAAGTTAATTTGAAAATCTACGACACTTTAATCCTCCCATCGGCCATTAAATGACAAACATTTAGATGTTGCAGAGAATCTAACCTCATTTCCAACAACATGAATAATAACAATGTTTACGGTCACCAGTGTACTGCACGTTGCATCACGGCCATTTTGCAGGCGTGCTTTTACGGAGCCCGGCCAACGGTTTTTCAACACGGCGGAGATAGGAAGTGCCATATCTCTTAGGCTTAGTAATCTCTGAAGAAAACGGATAGTCAGTTACTAGATAATCATCTGAAGAGTGCTCCGCTAAAAATCTCGTCAATAGTTTCAAAAATAAGGCTGATAGTAGCTACCAAAGAATGAAATATCGCAAATCGATTCTTGTATCGAAATGCGATATTTCCTTTTTTGGTACTTTCAGCCTTATTTTTAAAGTTATTGACGAGATTTTTTGCAGAGGTACTCTTCAGATGATTATCTAGTAACTGCCACTCCGTTTTCTTAAATATAAATTGCTTTCCGCCTGTAATTTGACATTAATCGAACGGTAGCGCTCTTGTTGCCAAAATCGGCCCTAAACGCTGAAGATTCACCTTAATGTGACGTCACGAACAAAATTGCATCCAATCATAATAATGCTCCATTTCACTCGCTCTTGTGAGTTTTCTCATAAGTAACAGGATCCAAATTTTCAAATTTTGATAGTTTTCCAAAAAATTTGATTGCATTTTGAGAGGTGCTTTCCAAAACATTTAATCTTAAAAATGTATCGATTTTTCCCAATTTTCCTATCGAAATGAACAATATGATGACGATTCTTGCGGCCCTTGGGCAGTGGCGGCTCGTGCAATCTGGCAACAACGTAGTCTCTAAATTTAAACCAATGTAAAACAATCGATCTTCAGAAGGTGCAATTGCACCCCCAAGATATCGATACTTTTGCATGGGTTTAAATGGAAAATTAGCATGGTTGCCAAATTGCACGAACCGCAACTGACCTTGGGCCGGCCCTGGCTTGATCCGCCGATGGAATCCTCTTCCTTTTGGAAAACCGTCAGAGAGCGAGTGAGACAGAACTTTTGTTTGTATTTAATTATGTTCGTGATTTCAGGCTAAAACGGTGATTGGTACGTGGAGATCGATTCACATGGTTGCCAAGTTTAATAAAAACGCGAGATATATTTAATTGGTTATCAATAGCAGATGCCGCTCTGGAGTCCAGTAGCGTACACAGGAATTTGTCTTTCTCTCTCTATCCCCATTTGAACACGTGAGTAGGGGAAGGACAGAAACAGGGGCTCTAACGTGTCTTCAGCCCCTGCCTCTTTCCTTTTCTAGTACACTCACTCAAATGGGAAAAGAGCGAGAGAGACTAATTCCTGCGTACGCCATTGCTCTGGACTGTCCGCTTCCGCTAACAAATGGGTCTGTTGCAAACTTTTGCTACAGCAATCAAAAGTGTTAATTCCAATGTGAAATCGCCTGAAAAGTCCATTGGTGGCATCATAAAGTCATGAAATACAATATTAAACTCACAAGAGGCGTTTATTGAAATCCAAGATGGCGGCAAAATATCGAGGAATCTGAATGTATGCACCGTGATCATCCAAGGATTGCCAACTTTGACAACCTCACTGGAGGTAGAGGTTATGTGTTTGTTTACGTTGTGATTGGTTGTGATGGATATTGTGAGGTTGGCTATCCTTGAATGTTCGTGGTGCATGTATACAGATTGCTCAATATTTTGCCGCCATCTTGGATTTCATTAAACGCCTCTTGTGAGTTTATTATTGCATTTCATGGCTTTCTGATGCCACCATTGGACTTTTCAGGCAATTTTACGTCAGATTGTACCCTCTATAGCGCTGTAGCAAAAGTTTGCAACAGACCCATTGGATACTTTCCTATCTTTGATTAGACTTGGCAACGAGGCGACTCGTACTTACCAATCATCGTTTTCTATTCTTATCTAGTCTGATAGTGGCCCATATATGAAATAGTCTCGCCGTACCAGGTTCAATCTCTGATTGGCTGCTGAAAACTGAAGAAGAAGAAGGGGTCTACGAAGCCATGAGGCACGCCTCTTGTTTCCATTTCCATGGAACCATCTTCCCCGCTATGTGACAGTTAGTTGCCCAACTTTGAGGAAACTTTCGGCATTTTTTGCTATAACTGATGAAATTTTCTTTTGAAATTGTAAAAAATATGTTCAGAACAAAATAAAATTCACGCATTACTCTTCACTACAGATTAATACAGGTGGTGTAGCTTAGGTTTACCTAGCAAAGATTACTTGTGGGTACACGTATACATGTATAAGTAATCTTTGGCGGGAAGATCGTAAGATAAAAATGTAAAAAAGAGGCACGTCTCCAGGCTCCTCAGACCCCTTCTTCTTCTTCACTTCTGTTCTAGTGTCTTGACTCTTTCATATATACAGGGGCTCTAGTGTCTATTCAAAATTCAGTCAAAGATCCGCATACTGTGGCTACTGCCGACGACAGTACGAATGTAATTGTAAAACTGAAGCGTCGTCACTTTTCAGGAGCAAATGCAACCCGGTTTACACGGCTTATCAGGCTTGCGTTATAACTTATATACTGTGCGGTCGTGCGTTTAAGCAATGAAAAAAAGGCGCAGAACTTACCTCAGATTTTATAATTAGAGGTTGTCCCGGGCTCAAGACTGGTTTATGAATCGGCGCTGTTACGGTCGCTAGCATATTATTTTTGCCTTTTTTCGACAATTCTTCAGCCATTCCGCATCATCGTTGCCTGAAATCAAAAAGAAAAACAATTATTATGATGAACTATATATATACACGTAGGTACACGGAAGGTAACATCAATATAGCGGCTCGTGCAACTAGATCAAGATGTTTTTACTCCATTGAAATCTGTGTATAACAATTGATTGTTGATGAAGTGCTGATTGACTGTTGAATCGATTGTTTTACTGATAATCAAATGAAAGAAAACGATTGTTACCTAATGGGGCAGTTTCAAGGGTCTGAAATGGTTTGTTTTTTTTTTATAAAGAAAATGAAAGTACTTGATGAGCTGAGAACAAAGATGCCTTTGGTTTCTAATTAAGTCCCGTTGTTCCAAAGATGAGATTTTGGCCGAAAATAATTTGTTTTAAGTGGGAATTTCGCGTTTTGACGTCACTACGCACACGATATTTTACAACTGCACAAGTGTGTATCTCCAAAACCTGGACTCCTAGGAAAAAACCAAAGGCACCATTGTTCTCAGCTCAACAAGTAACTATGATTTTCTCTATGAAAAACACAAAATTTCAGACCCTTATAACTGCCCCATGGCACCGAGGCGAATATATAGAGACTCAGCACTTTCTATGCTTCCTGTGTCGTGAAAGTGAAGCAAGAAAAATGGGGTCATTTTTGTTCGGGGACTGAACGAAACAACAGCTAACAGTTGCCTACCGTTGAGCGTTGAACATTCCAGTCGAAATCTTTACTTGAAATTTTGCTTTGAAGTCGAAATTTCATTAAACACAGGCCTATAATCTTAATATAATTCATCGGCAACCGTAATTCAGTAAAAAAAATGAACGAAAAAAATAAAACCCGCCAATTTACTCCATGAAGAAAACCTAATCGTTGTCCTCACTCACCAGTAGGCGATTGTTGGATGTTGTTTTGATGAGTCCGAACCAAAATTGTGCTGAGAAATATTGGACACCTGTAGCAAGCGTTGTGCAATGTGCAAGGCCTCTATTTGTCTCTGGGTCAATTCAGCTATTGGAAACTTTTGCTACAGGATCGTCGTTGAGGTTAAATTTTGTAGGCCGTTTCCGGTCGTTTCGTAAAGAAACTCGGACATCGCCGGAAACGAGCTACAAAATTTAACCTCAAACCTTGGAAGCTGCCGTCCAAATTCCTCTTTTTCCCGGGACTCCTTCTACACGGAAAAAAAAGATTAGTGAAAATAACCATACGGATACCTGATTTTGGCACCTGCTAGATGTTATGGTAAACTTGACCAGAAGTATGGTACATTTACCGATACTTTGAGTAAATTCGACATGCAATCAGGGAACATCACCTAGTACCTAGTCAAAACATAGTAAACTTCTGGTTAACGCTACCATAACATCTAGCAGGTGCCAAAATCAGGTATCCGTATAGTTATTTTCACCGTAGTTTTCTTCCGTGTACCCTATGTGGCACAAAGTGTACCAATCCGATGCCACTCTGAAGTTATAGCTCGTTGGTTCTAGCCCAAAATCAACTATATTTAAGCCTTTAGCGAAAGTTTTTAACAGCTCCATTCCAACGTTGAGCAATCCAATGATGAATGAAACATCCTGTACGAAAATGCACTCATCATTTTTATGAGAACCCCACTCTGTTAAGCAAAAGAGAATAAGGAGTCATGAAGACATTGAAGTATACAGAATCGTCGCTTGAGAAAGGCGCTGGAAGAGAAAATAGAGAGAAAAGAGAGACAGAAATGCTGAAATGAACCCTCTTTCGATCCTATATTGCGCAATTTTTTGCCCCGAGAAAACTGCGTCCTTCAACAAACCAAGTATACATTAGCAAGCATGGGTGGCTTCAGTCGACCGCTTTTTTGATTTCCAAGCTCCGGATATTTTTCAAATCGGAAGTGGGATTTACATGTAGGGGGGGGGGGGGGGGGGGGGGGGGGTTGTTGTGATCGCAAGCTGTGAGCAAGAATCAAGCCTCTTTAGAAGCAGGAGAGGAGGGGGTTGCCCAATGCCCAGGTATAGGGGGGGCTGGGTGGAGGGGGGAGGGGAGGGAGAGATCGTGGAGTAAACTGCACAGAAGTGAGGCTTAGGATGCATAAATGCACGCTTATAAATAGGTACATAAAGACTTAATGCATAAAAGCACGACGGCCATCGGCCGTAATTGGAGACTCATTGAGAGAAGCTGACAGGATATCATTAGAACTAAATTACTGGCATCCTGCGTCCCCATATAAGCCTCATAATCAATCCTGCTCCGAATCTGAACGCGGTATGGGTATAGCTATAGCCGTAGTACCTATAGCTGCAATGGCTTCAGAGCCTTATTTTCTAGCCGTGGCTATTTGTATCTCTCTCTCTCTCTCTCTCTCTCTCTCTCTCTCTCTCTCTCTCTCTCTCTCTCTCTCTCTCTCTCTCTCTCTCTCTCTCTCTTTCTCTCTCTCTCTCTCTCTCTCTCTCTCTCTCTCTCTCTCTCTCCTCTCTCTCTCTCTCTCTCTCTCTCTCTCCCCTCTCTCTCTCTCTCTCTCTCTCTCTCTCTCTCTCTCTCTCTCTCTCTCTCTCTCTCTCTCTCTCTCTCTCACTCCGACCCTTTTTAGCCCGTACGGAGGAATCCCGGACTTCGTCTCACTCCTGACCACGGGAGCCGGTCGAAGGCACTAAGGGTAGGTCGGAGCTTGGCCAAGTAAGTCCGGTACATCTCGAATCTCGATCGACTTATCTCACCTTCCTCAACTCTTTGATTCAAGGTGACTCTCGACGAAACTTTTTCAGATTTCGATCGGATGCCTCTCGGTATCCGCAGCTGTAGTCGTGTTTTTCCGGAATGGGGGTCTTGCAAACTTTTGCTGGCAAATGAATAGTCCAATCTGATGTACAAACCGGCGAAAATCACGAAAATCGCACTATAAGAAAGTCTAAAATTCAGTAATAAACTCACATAACTGCTATAACGGCAAGTTCGTAATGGCGGTTCAACGAAGGTATCACGGGAGATTCCTGTCTAATCTGTTACTTTCTCTATGGAAACACAGAGATATGTCTCAATTTAGATAGGAATCTCCCATGATACTTGCGTCGTTCCGCCATTAAGCCCGATTCTGAGAGTGGATTTCGTGACTTTTTAGAGTACTTACTTTAGTGTACTTACTTTAGTGAACTTTTAGTATACTTACTTACTTTCTCTATGGAAACACAGAGATATATGTCTCAATTTAGATAGGAATCTCCCGTGATATATACCTGCGTCTTTCCGCCACTAAGCCCGATTCTGAGAGTGAATTTCGTGACTTTTTAGTGCACTCATCGTCATTTTTACAGGTTTTCATGCCAAAAATCAACTCTTCAATCCCCTACAGCAAAAGTTTGCAAGAGCCCCATTTAAAGCAAAGGAAAAGGAGAAAACGAGAGATCCAACATGGTCGGCGCTCATGTAATTTTTATAGATTTTGTGAGTCCAAAACGAGTAAAATTGGTTGAGAATATAGGTATAACGTTGGAAAGGAATTTGGCTTAGTGCAGTGAGTGCGTGAGTGCGAGTGAGAAGTTATTCATCTGCCTCACTCGCACTCATCCGGGTTTATGGGAATTTCTTATTTCCATAATATCCCGGCTTCATTTTAAAGTTTTTCAGCGACGTGACAAGAGACCATACCAATGGTGGCTCGTGAAATGCGATGTATCAATGCCTAGTCCATTTAAAACTATAGAAAAGTATCGATCGTCAGGGGGTGCAATTGAACCTCCGAGAAATCGATACTTTTCTTTAGTTTTAAATGGAAAGGACATCGATAAGTCGCATTTCACGAGCCGCCACTGGACCATACATAAAGGCGGATTCAGGAATTTGTCTTTTTCTCTCTTCGGCCGTTTGAACACATGTATTAGAAAAGGATGACAGAGGGGGCCATCACGTGACTTAATCCCCTATCTCTGTCCTTCTCTAACGTTCGCATTCAAATGGGAGGTGAGGGAGAAAGACGAATTCCCGTGCCCCCCCCCCCCGTGCGAGAGACCGTCCGCCGCACATTGAAGCAAATCATTGGGAGGGATCGGACTTGGAAATTGATGACTAAAAACAGTGTTGCCAGATTGGGGTGAAAAAGCCGTACGTTTTACATTGATTTAAATGGAGACGATACGGCTTCTTACCCTCGATCTGGCAACACTGACTAAAAATGCAAATTTGAATGTTTTTACGGTCGAAAAACAGACTATACAGGGTTATTCTAGTAGAGGTAGTTTCAGAAGTGTAGGCGGACCAAAACCATAATCTTTGGCGAATTTTCAACTTTTATTCCTTCAAATCAATACCGAATTTGCCCCTGACTTTATTCCTTTGTGTTTAAAGTTTTTCTCATTGAAAAGTGAACACTCAATTTCATTTTTATTCATTTTCATCGAGTAATATCAGAAATAATTTTGACAAATTCCAAAGATTATCGGTCTAGGTCCGCCTACACTTCTGAAACTACCTCTAGGAAATTTTACAATAAAACCACCAATGAAACTTTCAAACTTTTACGTTGCGTATTAACAAAGATGTGCGCTTTTAAGTTGCGGTTTGCTGTGTCCGACTTCTCTCACCGACTCGCCTAACTGTGTGCCGTTTGGGTCCTTCTTCGGGTTCCGTCTGATAATCTTCCGGCCGCGCGAGTGACAAATCGGTTAAAATCGCGATCGCGAAGCAAAATGATTTTTCATCGGCGACTATGGAGGATGATTAGGCGAAGTATGGCGATGCCAGGATTCAAAATCACCTTTTTCGGAGCAAGATTTAAGGACCGCGATCGGAAGGACAAATTATTTTCACGCTTGGAATGAGGGTGATTTCGGGGTCACAGGACTTTTTGCCGACGCTGGAAAATTTCATGAAAATGTTTTCGAAATGTTTTAACAATGCTGTCGTTCGTGCGTTCATTAAACCTCACTCAAGATGGCGGTCGTTTTTCATTCCGGCCCTCATGGAAAAAAAAAAAAAAAAAAAAAAAAATTAAAAAAATGTGCCAACTTTCTCATACACCAAAAAATCAACTTAATTTAATAACTCATCTTAATTATTTCAATTTATTTGTGCAAGTAGTTATCCTGAAAGATTGCTTAAATAAACTTTAAATCAATACTCGAATTATTGTAACAACGACCACAATACATAAGAGCGGCAGTGGAGAGGCGTGCGATTTGGCAACGTTTCTTTTTCCCATTTAAACACATTAGAAAGGTCGAAATGCCTGGTCATCGCCGATGACTAAAGCGTTCGACTTTTTCGGTAAATTTAAATGGAGAAAATGGGTTGTTGTCAAATTTCACGCCTCGCCGCTGAAGAGCGGATAGAGAGGCTCATATGCAACTTAAACCTTTGTCTACTGGCGGTACACATTTGTACCACCAAATTAACATGGTTTTAAATATATTTTCAAAAAAATCACCATGCACATCAAACTAAGCGAGAAAAGTTCATTCGATTCATTGGGATTGATAAAAAATTTGTGAGAAGGGTTTGTAATAAACCCGGGTTTAAAGGGTTTTAACCTTAACCCAAAAATCCTTAACGTCATTTACACAGCTTATCATACCGAAATGGAGCTGTTGCAAACTTTTGCTACAGGCTTATTAATAGTTGATAATGGGGTAATACCCAATAAAAATAACAATTAGCGCACTAAAAAATCACGAAATCTACTCCTAAACTCACAAAATGCTTTTAAATGCGAGACCGCAATGGCGGCCGAGGCCGCGGTTTTCTTATGGCAATTGTATGCTTCTTCTTCTTCTTGTGTGGTGTTGCGAGAACACCTCGTGTAGATGGCGCTGATTGAAGATAGGGAACCCCAATGAAAACCGCGGCCTCGGCCGCCATTACGGTCTCCTGTTTAAAAGCATTTTGTGGGTTTAGGAGTGGATTTCGTGATTTTTTAGTGCGCTAATCGTCATTTTTACTGGGTATTACCCCTTTTTCAACTATTAATAAGCCTGTAGCAAAAGTTTGCAACAGCTCCATTGTCACTCTAGGTAAACGTAATGCGTAAAACCAACGGACTTTGATCCAATAATAAAAAATGCCTCCCGGCAGGCCGGAAAGACGAAGTAGATTCCATGCTTGGTTACATCATTTTTTCAAAAATTTAAATATAGGTTATAATTTTCGTTAAATTTTTTTTTTTTTTTTTCATTTCATCAGCTGCTCAAAATCCAAATATTATTGTGAAAAAGATTATATTACCAATAGAGAAATATGTAATCTTTACAATGCAAGTGAGAAATAAAAGCTAGGTTATATAAGTTTTTCACAAATTTCAATAAATAGGTTAAATCCCGGTAGTGGCAGCAGATTTTTCACTCGTCTTGTCGCTCGGTCTCCTTAAAAGTGGGTCCACGGCAAAGATTACAGTGGAAATCTGAGTGCTTTGAGCATGGATGTTTCAAGTCCCGTGTTGTCTTCTGACATTAAACAAACATTCACACTCTGACATTAGTCTATAGTTGGCTGTAGGCTCCTTGACTGGAGTATAAGCCATAAAACAAGCAAAAAAAAAAAAAAAATAAATAAATAAATAGGTTATGTTATGATTTTCTTTGAATTATTCATTTTTTTTTTTTTATCAGCTGTTCAACATTTAAATAAAAATACCCATGAGAAAAAGATTATAGTACCAAGATAGAAAAATGTGTAATCTTTGTAACGCTTATGAGGAATAAATCTGAATAAGAGCAGCTGATCAAACAAGAAAATAAATAAATAACGTACCTAAGCAACAGTGCACGTGTAAAACAAAGAAAGAGCAATTATACCAATACACTATCCTTGTCTTTCACATGTAAAATCCCATAAGAAACTAAATAGCTCGTAAAACACGTAAAACACAAGGAAAATTTAAGAAATGGAGCATATGAACTAAAAACATCCTCCACGATATATACTAAAATTTTTGAACCAAAAAATCAATTTCTTCATATAAAAACACTGCCAAAAAACCCGAAAAACACATCACTATAACTCACTTACAACGCAAAAAACGAAAAAATGACTCGAGTAAAAAAGTTGCGTATCAAAACGGCTAACATAAATTTCCCAAAAAAAAAAACTCAAAAAAAACACTCCTAAAAATAAACCTCAAAAACACATTTTACGACTCAAACACGGCCCATAACGCGAAAACTAACTGTCGGATTTACACCATCTTCGAACTCATCCAAGAATTAAACCCAACGAATAGTTGAGACAAATTTCAAAAATAAAACCAAAAATTACGAACAGGATCGTGGGACATAAAAACGGTAAAACTGGCTGAAACACACACATATATATATATATATATATATATTTTATATATATATATATATATAATATATATATATATATATATATATATATATATATATATATATATATATATATATATATATATTATATATATATATATATATATATATATATATATATATATATATATATATATATTTTATATATATATATATATAATACTTAAAAAACGCACAAACAGCCCAAGACACATAAATAATCACTGTTTAAAGAGTGGGAACAAGGCTAAAAAAAATTAATAAAAAACCCAAAAGTTTCGGCCGCAAACGCTGGCCTTCTTCAGTGGTGAATAATAAAAAAGAAAGAAAGGAATTAAAGTACTAACTGCTACATACTGGTATGTAGCAGTTAGTACTTTAAATTTCCCTTTTTTTCTTTTTTATTATTCATCACTGAAGAAGGCCAGCGTTTGCGGCCGAAACGTTTTGGGTTTTTTTTAATGTTTTTTAGCCTTGTTCCCACTCTTTAAAAAGTGATTATTTATGTGTCTTGGGGTGTTTGTGCGTTTTTTAAGTATCATATCTCACTGGGTTTGTTGTGTAATTTATTCTTTGGTTTTAATGTTTGACTTGCTATTTTGGATGTTGAAACCAGTATGTAGCAGTTAGTACTTTAATTCCTTTCTTTCTTTTTTTATTATTCACCACTGAAGAAGGCCAGCGTTTGCGGCCGAAACGTTTGGTTTTTATTAATGTTTTTTAGCCTTGTTCCCACTCTTTAAACAGTGATTATATATATATATATATATATATATATATATATATATATATATAAAATTTTCAACGAGTGGTATTTTCTCACTCAGGGGACCATGAAACGTGCTCATTTGATAAAATTTCCCGAAAAATCCAACATCGCACCCTCTGCAATAAGTAGATTCCTGGAATCTACTTAAAACAAATGACTGTTAATGTACTGTCTGTCATAAGAAATGTTGAAGAAATAATCAATGAAATATTAAGCGTAACTTTTATTTGTTAGTCGGCAAAAGAATACGGTAGACCTTTTTTGCAATTAGGCCTTGTACGTAAGTAGACTTAACCAGCCAATGGACGAGGGATCGATTGACATAAAATGCTAGTGGACGAAATGACACATTAGACGAAATACTAATGGACGAAGTAATAGTATAGACCTAATTTTAAGTAGATCAAAAAAATTGTAGACGTTATTGCCTCTTATTGTTAGACCAAACGACCTTTAACCACATTGCACTCCCTCAAATCGATATGTTACATGAGTTTAAATGGACAGGATCCAATGTTGCCAGATTGCACGCGCTGCCCTGCCCCCTTCTCCTGTCCTTTGCAAAGCCGCATTTTTATAAAAGCTACTCTTTCGACCGAGACCTTGACAAGACACAATTCCTCAAGCAGGTGTAGAGACGAGTGCTGGTAAAACTTGCGGGGAGGGGGAGAATGGGCAATGGCGAGGGGAGGAAAAGTAAACTCATTAATAAATAGAGGTGAAGGAGGGGGGAGGGGGAGGATAATGAAAAAGAAAAAAAAAATGCTTAAGAAACGCACGCATGGTATGAAATGTAAATATGAACCGTGCCTCGCGCTCGCTCCTTCATGGCCCGCGTCATCGCGTACCGACGATCCATGAACGAGAAACCCGCGCCGTGACGCGAAAGAGAGGGAGTTTTTCTTTTCATTCTCCCTACGGTTTCATTCATAAAAATCTCTCCTCTACTATTTTTACTACGACCGCCGTAGCAGCCGCCACCGACTGTAAAAAAAAAAAAAAAAAAAAAAAAAAAAAAAAAAAAAAAAAGTGAGAGAGACAGAGGAAGAGAGATAGAGATATAGAGAGAGAGAGAGAGGGAGAGAGAGAGAGAGAGAACGAGAGAGAAAGAGAGAGAGAGAGAGAGGGAGAGAGAGAGAGAACGAGAGAGACAGGGTGTGGAAACAAGGAGGGGGGATTGAAAGAAGGGCGAAGAGGGAAGGTAAGGAGGGATAAGAAAATATTTTCATCCCTAACAGTTCTTAGAGCAGTCGAGCACTCAAAGGAGAAAAAAAAAAGATACACAAAAAAGCACCCCCTCCGTACCCGACCTTTCGAATCGCTTTCTCAGCTTCCGGGACGAGGAATAGAGAGCTTTTTTCCGCGAAAAGTTCGACATTCATCTTTTTCAGCGGCAAATTTAAAGTAAATAAAAAAAAAAAAAAAATCCTCCAGACGATTTTATCCTTCGTTCCTTTCCTTCTCACCCCACTTTTGATTTCCCGTTGACTGAGTTTTCTCAACTTTTTAAGTTACTCTTAAACCCCCGCCGTTTGTTCTCGCATGCTTTTTCACGCGCGAAATATTAGCTGATTTTCGGTTTTACGAGTTTTCAGCGATGAAAGTTCGGCAGAGTGAGGACGCTCAACACTCAACAGGTATCTTTGATGCAGCGTATAAGAGGTTTAAAAATATAGAGTTGTCAAAAACCTTCGGAAGTGGAGACTGGTCCTGCTTGTAATCTTTCGTACGTTTCCAATATTTGTTTCCCTTCAAACTGAGCTAGAACTTGCGTCAGTTTAAATTGCACATTGGATGCAGTTGAAACTATAGTAGCTTTTGTCGCAGTTGCGTGAAGTCATTGTCATTCATCTATGCGACTGTAAGCTGTCTTTTGTTTTGCAGCTTTAAGATGCCTTTCGTTCACCTGTTGAAGAACAGATGACAGCATACGATCACGCAGTTGATAATAAAGCTGTTGCCATGGGTGGATCCAGCAATTTGGCAACCATGAATTCATCCCATTTGAACATATGAGAAACAATCGATTCTTGAGGGGGCCATGGCCCTGTTGCAAATCGATTGTTTTTCATGCATTCAAATGGGAATAATACACAGTTGCCAGATTGCTGGATCCGCCTTTGGCTGTTGCTGACTTTGAGTTTCACGCGAGTTTTAATTGTTTCCGTGTGAACGCAGTGATTTGAAGGGAAGTATTCAAATGTTGCTAAAGATTTTACGCCAATCCTGTAACATCTGTAACGAACCCCTCCATGAGATAGAAGATATAACCTCACTGAAAACAAAGATTACCAGAAGCATGACAATATGTGACCCTATGTGCGGATAGTACAATTGCCAGAATTCTAATGTTTGTACCATAGTTCTTGAAAATTATTAGGAAATTCTAGTTCTATGACCATATTCTGGTATTAACACCAGAATTTTCTGGTCAAAGTACTAGACTTTCTGTCGTTTACGTATCGTTGTGCTTCTAATCATAGCCGTAGCCAGGATATTGTCTTTCTCTCTCTAAGCACATTTAAACGCAAGTGTTAGTAAAGGACAGAAAGAGGGGCTGAAGTCACGTGACAGCCCCTATATCCATCCTTTTTTAAATTATGCGTTCAAATGATCTAAGAGAGAGACAGACAATATCCTGGCTACGGCTATGCTTCTGATAATAAGACTAGAATCTGGTATTAGTACTATCACTTTTTTTCAGTGCAATGTTATTTCCTAAAAGAGTCTGTCCCTTTGAGGGTCATTTTCTTTGGTCAAAAATTAAAAATCTGAAAAAGGGGGCACTGTTGATTACGTGGAGGTCTAATCTGAAAGAAAATATCAATGAAAGGGATATTTATAGTTATTTGTTTGTGCACTCAATTCGTGTATGAATATCACTAGTTTAAAATTTGCGTTTGCTCACTTAAGTGCGCAGACATAGTCGTAGCCAGGATTTTTTCTTTCTCTTTCTATATATACCTATTTGATTTTATGTACTAGAAAAGGACAAAAAACAGGGGTTAAAGTCACGTGACGGCCCATGTATCCATCCTTTTCTAACACATGCGTTTAAATTAAGAAAGAGAGAGACGGCAGGCAAATTCCTGGCTACGGCTAGGGCTATGTGGGCAGATAAATATTCCTACTCCGGGGTCTTGATTTTGCCTATCCGTCTAATTGAAGGCAACTCACTTTGGTGTGATGTCGTCGAAAAATCGCCACAAATCAGCAAATTAATTCCTCGTAATTTTATCGTTTATAAACTTTCAAGACCAATGGGGTTCTTGGAATAATAATCTATAATTTTTGCCTACTCTAATATCTTTTAAATTGCTTCTGTTTTCTTCAAATCATTCTTTACACCCGAGGCGTGAATTTATTGAGTCAATAATCCCTTTTTAAATTCAAATCAAAATTTTAGGGTTTTTTTTTTTTTTTTTTTTTTTTTTTTTTTTTTTTTTTTTTTTTTTTAAGCTTTAATATAGATAATTCAAGACCACCTCCCCCCCCCTCGATCCTCCGAACTTATCCATTAAATTGCTTTGTTATTTTCCGTTTATCGATGTTTCAAAAACTGTTCATTCTCCTAAATTACTTAAAATCGGGTACAATCGACGAATTAAAGATTGTCGCAAGATTTTGAAACACATAATCATTCGTGGGTGTGAGTGTGGGACTGATCTGCAACGGCTTTTCCGCCCCACCCGTACTGGCCTCTCGCCTGCAAGGTGTGAGGAGTATGAAGAGTGGCCGAACTAGAACCTTGAAGGCGAAACTTAGCTCGTGAAACTCTCGCGACAATCTTTAATTCGTCGATAGTACATGGAAGAAGCTTGCAGAAATTATTTTTGGTTCGCTTCAAAAAGAGTAGGTTCCTTTGTTTATTTCAATATGCCCATCATGCGGAATGCGGAGCCCGTGGCCTCCATTATTTTTTTACTGATTTCAAGGTCATTATTTCAGGCTGATTTCGATGGCATTTTTCTATGAGCTCTCTAGGTTTTTCTAGGTAAACATCAACTCAATATTAATTATTTCGTAGCAATTTTTGGATCTTTTTTTTTTATTTTAAGGCATGTTTCTGAGGATTGTGCGGTTCAATTCTAAATATGCATAAATCTGTCAGTTCACACAAGCCGATTTCCCCTTAAAAAAAGAAAAAGAAAAAAACATCAGAAGGGGAACGTTTCCGCGCCAAATTTTGCCGAATCGTTATAACTTTCGTAACTTTCGCGGAATTTTGCAGTTATTTTGGTAGAGAACGCTGAGTTCTCTCTAAAATCTGAAAAGGCCCGATTTTACGTCATTTCGAAAATTTTCCTCATTTCTCTCAGAGTTTGGGCGTGTGAATGAATCCTAATTTTAGTGTTTTATATGTGTAAAGCAAATGAAAGTATCCAATAAGCTGATATCAAGGAAACCTTTGGCTTGTTTTAAGCATTTATTTAGTTCCGAAGATACAATTTAGGCTCAGAATACATAATTTTACTTAAAATTTTGCTTTGTGACGTGTCACTACTCGCACGATTGTATGCAACTTCATACACTCGTACGTATCTCCGAAATAGTAAAAAAAAAAAAAAAAAAAAAAAAAAAAAAAAAAACCAAATAAATACCGCAGAAAAATACCACAAAAATCTTTGTTTTCACTCACCGGACACCGAGTTTTAAATATTCACCATAAAAACAGCTGAAGTATGACCCATGCACATTCCTTATATTAAGCAATAATTCAAAATGATATCCACTTTTTATGTATACTATCAGTGACACGAACATAGAAGGAAAAACCAACGATGCATTTTTTACTACTTTATTGCAAAAAACAGGCCCCTCTGGCCCTCCCCCCTCCACAGTTTGGTAATAATTACAAAGATATAAAAAATTTACCCAATAAAATTGAAGTTATTCAGACAGTAGGGTTCTTGCAAACTTTTGCTACAGGGGATTGGAGTGTTGATTCTTGCATAAAAACCTCTAACAATGATGATGGGTACACTATGAAAAGTCATGAAATTCACTCTCAGAATCGGGCTGAATGACGAAGAGACGCAGGTATCATGGGAGATTCCTATTAAATTGAGACATATCTCTGTGTTTTCGTAGAGAAAGTGACATATTAGACAGGAATCTCCCATGATACCTGCGTTGAACCGCCATTACGAACTTGCCGTTATAGCAGTTATGTGAGATTATTAATGAATTATAGACTTTTTTAGTGTGATTTTCGTGATTTTCGCTGGTTTTAACATCAGATTGTACCATTCATTTGCTTGTAGAAAAAGTTTGCAAGAGCCCCATTAGGTACAAAGGTATAAAAAATGAACTAAATAAAATTGAAGTTATTCGGACACCTCTTTGATAGGGCCTCTATAACTTTCAGAGACCGCGTCATAAATAGTACACTGATTGTGAGAGCGAAAGAGTTAAAAAAAAAAATAGTTCCACGAAACTTGCAGTAGTTTAAATAATAAACAAGAATGAAAGTGTGTGAACACCTGCAAATGGAAAGTTTCATTCAAGCAACGCAAATTCAGATGACTCCGAGCTGAAATAAATCCTCAACATTTCCAAGTGTTCAATGAAGAATGAGCTGCACTTAAGTGCGTTTATAACGAATTTTGATTGCTTTTGACTCAAAAATACGCGACTTCAGTTCGCCTTGAAAGCTGCTTATCATAGACTAAGCCCCGGCCGCAGTATTTTTGAATTATTAGTAATGCAAATGACGATGAAATAAATCTAAGAAATTATTATGTCCGCGCAAAACTAACTTATTCTTTGAGACAATAGACCGAATAATGGTATTTACGTACCCTGTAATCTAATTCAACATTGAATGTGCTTGATTTACATGCGTAACTTCTAGAAACCTTGAACTTTAGATGACGAAAATTACTCATCGGGCCTACACCTCTGCTGATGCCCCGAGGCGGGCGAGGCCTCAGAAACGCGCTCCGACCTGCATTTAATCATGAAAAATGTTAAGACTCTCGGCTAAAAACTCGTATGAATTTCACGTTCACCGAAGACATCTCGTATTTCCATCGTAAAATTGCTCATTCTCTCTGATGTTTATGTATCTTGGTCTTTTGTTTTTTGAAATTATTCTTACAGACCCAAGAGTAAGAAGAGGTAAGGGGGAATGACAGATATATTTATCCTAGATGCCTACAGCTCGTTTTAGAAGAAAAATAATTATTACTATTCAAAACCCACCTCGTTAGTTTCCGACTGCATAGGCGGAGCCAGCAATTTGGCAACTGTGTATTCTTCCCATTTGAATCTATGAGAAACAATCGATTAGAAGTGGGGCCGCGGCCCCATCAAAAATCGATTGTTTCTCACACATTCAAATGGATAGAACCCACAGTTGCCAAATTGCTGGTCCCGCCTATGTTTCCGAGCTTTGACTCTAAGCATCGCATGTATAGTGGCAATGTAGTGATACCTCCTTCATCCAAAACCTATGGAACACTGAAAAAACAAAGTTTTTGTACAGCGGAAGCAGCCTTTTAAAATAGCTTCGCAGAGAAAAACTTCAAGC
Source organism: Trialeurodes vaporariorum (assembly GCA_011764245.1). Classification (NCBI taxonomy): domain Eukaryota; kingdom Metazoa; phylum Arthropoda; class Insecta; order Hemiptera; family Aleyrodidae; genus Trialeurodes; species Trialeurodes vaporariorum. The sequence continues at coordinate 59,040,044 of VMOF01000220.1, forward strand.
TGTACCGGAGAAAGTTACAAGAGTACCAAAGCACTACTTCTTTAGAACTTCTTTAGAATAACAGCCTCTTTTCTTGCTTTGCCTTTACCGAAGCGAAGTAGTGCTTCAGAACAACCGCAACTTGCTCCGGTAGAGCTAGGACTTTTGCTCTGCGAAGCTATTTTTAAAAAAAAACTGCTTCGGTTCTACTTAAACTTTGTTTTTTCAGTGAAAAGAATGGGTCTGTTGCATACTTTATTGTTACACTTAAAAAAGGAAGTTTAAGTGCAGCCGAAGCAGCTGTTTAAAATAGCTTCGCAGAGCAAACGTTCTAGCTTTACCGGAGAAAGTTGCAGTTTTACCGAAGCTCTACTTCGGTAGAGCAAAAGCAAGAAGAAAGGTCATTACGCTACTGAAGTAATGCTTCGGTACAACTGCAACTTGCTCCGATAGATATAGAACTTTTACTGTGCGAAGCTATTTGCAAAAGCTGTTTCGGCTGTACTTGAACTTTGTTTTTTCAGTGCTATAGCGTTATGGAGGGTTGATTTGGGTGAACATCACATTGAGAATAGTCTCAAAATCCACTCAAAAACTCACAAAAACCCTTTTTAAGTAAAACCTTAGATGGCGGTTGTAAGAGAAAATCGACCCTGCATTCATGCACCACGAGCAGCAAAGATGGACGACGATGACATTCGACAAAATAGGTTCTCATTGCCCGGCGTTATTCCTTCTCAGATTGACAGAATCCCAGCAAATCGACACAGAACGTGAATTATTCATCGTAATTATTACAAACAATAATAAGAGAGTATAATTTACCAGGAAAAAAATACGCAGAATGACACAAAATGTAAGTACTCGGAGAAATTAAGACGTTTGTTTATATTTTATCTAACTTTATAAATTGCCTGAAATTTCCGTCATCGGTCATCTTTCGGTGATCGTGGTGCATGCATCAGTGGTGGCTGAGGCAAGTGAGGCACTGCCTCATCTGATTCAGGAAAGGGAATGAAAGGACTCGTAAATCATTCCTAAAATCAAATGGGAAGTAGTTAACTATTCGTCCGCACCTGTACCGTTTTAGTCTATCTTTGAAAATGAAGGCGCAACATAAAAGCAAGACACGAGGCACTGCTTCACCTAATTTAGGAAAGGGAACGGAAGGAAACGTAAATCATTCCTAAAATCAAATGGTAAGTAGTTAACTATTCGTACGCACCTGTACCGTTTTAGCCTATCTTTAAAAATGAAGGCGCAACATAAAAGCAAGACACGAGGCACTGCTTCACCTAATTTAGGAAAGGGAACGGAAGGAAACGTAAACCATTCCTAAAATCAAATGGGAAGTAGTTAATTATTCGTACGCACCTGTACCGTTTTAGCCTATCTTTAAAAATGAAGGCGTAAAAAATTCGAATTGCGGAAAGTTTCGGAGTCATTGTGAGTTGGAATGTAGTCATAGCTAACTATTCTCATACCAACACTGAGAGACCTTTACTTTTGACATATTTCCTTGCGCGAAGTAGATTCTGATGGCATGAAGGAGAATCAGTGTCACAACAAAGAATCTTTTACTTGTAGCAGAAGACATTTTCTTTGGATTCAAGGAATTCCCTCTTAGTCAATATGTCACTGTTCAGTTTCTTTAACTTAAACAAAATACACCTTGGATTCAAACAAGAATGGGCCTGTTGCATACTTTTGCTACAACAATGTAGAATCTTGATTCTTATATTTAATTCGGCGAAAATAACAATGCGCACATTAAAAAACGTTCAAAATCCACTCATCAACTCAGGAAATCACTTCAATTTCAAACAGCCCGCGCTACACTAGACACTATTTGCACCGGTATACTGCTACATAGACGGAACCACCGTGCATAAGTAAACAACATCATAACTGCAAAATGATGGAATTTATTTTTTAATACGTGAAATATAAGCTGCATTTGCTGTCTGGTATTTTCGGTTTATCAAAGATTACAAAATAATATAAGAAATGTACGCATCTAAACGAAACATTCCAATGTTTGTAAGTTCTGTTCATGTTTACAAAAACGAGATGGTTCCATCTGTGTAGTTATAAGTCGGTGATGTAGTGTCTAGTGCAGCGCGGGTTGTTTGAAATGGAAGGTATTTGTCGAGTTAATGAGTGGATTTTGAACGTTTTTATCGTGCGCATTGTTATTTTCGCCGAATTTTACGTTAGAAACATTGAGTTATATTGATGTAGCAAAAGTATGCAACAGACCCGTTCTTTAAGAGAATGGTCATCCAATAATACCCTATTTTACTATGGTGGTGTACTGGTGTCATGAATCCGTTGAACTATAGCGCCTGCCTAGAAAATACGCTTTTTTCACAGAGACAATTTATAATAGAGACCACGCACTATCTATCTTCTTCATGTTTGCGCGCGGTGGTAACTTCTTTTTTCGGGGTCTCAACGGAATACCGCAAACATGGTCCATACGTTGACTGATGAGAAACGTCGTTGATATTTTTGCCTAGTGAGTAGTGAAACCGAAGCACCGAAATTGCATCATTCAACGTATGGACCGTTTTGGATAGTGCACCCTCATGCTCTCTGTGTTAGTTCCTGTTGAGTCCCGAAAAATAAGTCAGCCACCGCGCGCACGGCTAGTGCGTGGTCTCTTTTATATATTGTCTCTGTTTTATCACGACAACTAATCCTTTTGAGTAAAAAGGACCCAGTCAGAGATCTTTAGTTCTAAGCATATTAAACCTTTAGTGCACCTTACCAAACCTATTGTACGCTCAACTGAACCCCTTTTTCTACCTCTCTTTTAATATATTTTGTTTTCTTTTTTTATTTGATCGGCAATTCACCTGTTCATTTATGCCTGCACCCGATTGGTCAATTGAATTATCTCGCCTGTTTAGTCGCCATCTGATTGGTCCATTTGAATAATGAATAGCCCCCGCTCTTAACTCAAGGAGAGATTGTAAGCGGAAGCCCTATCTTCACCTTGTTGATTTACCAAACTTTTGGTACACATATCTCAAGACCATTTGCACCTACAGAGCTCATTTTTTTAAAATGTACAGCTTGATAAGCTGAACAATGCTAACTTTTTTTTCTTTTTTTAATTAAAATTTCAAAACTGATTTTATTTTTTAAAAATAATCTCTTGAAAAAAGAGTTTTTCCCTCCACATATATATTGTTTAAATTTTAATACTTCTTCTCATAACTATGCAATAAAAGTTAGTTGACTTTGTTTTTTTCTTTTAAATACGAACATTTTAAAACAAAAATGAGCTCTCTAGATGCGAAAGAACTTGAGTTATGTGCACCGAAAGTTGAAAAATTATAACTTTTCAGGAGAACATAGTTTAAAGTTGGATTTTTTTTTTTTTTTTAAAAAAAGGAAATTATATCCTAAAATTTCTGTACCCAAGATTCTCTATACCCTATTGTTATATTTGAAAATGAGCCTTGAGACTTGCTGAACTAAATATAATAAAAAATTTAAAACAATTGAAAAAAACATTTAAAAAAAATTGCTTTTAACATCCCCTTAAACAGCTTCTACTCTCGACTCACGTTTTATTTCGATACTATAGCATTTAGCCTCCCGCATGTTGTTCATAGTGAAATCTGTGGTTTCAGAATGACCAATTGAATTACACTCGCCGTAAACTACTTTGACATACGTCATTCATCCTTTGTATAGCAGCTGCGGTGGCTGGCCGAAATTACCGCTTATTTTTGTGCACCGAGCGCTGATACTGTCCACCTGTTTAAATACCGCTTTGCTTGCTACCTGTTACTCGGCCCTTTTTCAAAACACGCATAAACACCTGAGTTGAGGCCGATTTCAAGTGCGTGCATGTCTCTTCAAAATGTACGTGCTATAAATTCTAGGGCTTGCAGCCTGTAGTATGCGTAGAATGAATAGGGGGAAAAAAAACCCACGGCTATACAGAGAATGCATCGGTATGTTTTATTGAGTCCCGAATGTTTTTGAAAACGCATGTACAAAAAAAAAAAAAAAAAAAAAAAAAAAAAAAAAAAAAAAAAAAAAAAAAACAACATACCAGAAGCATGACAATAAGTGAACCTATGTAAAGGATAGTGCAATTACCAGAATTCTAGTGTTTGTACCATAGTTCTTTAAATTTAATGAGGAAATTCTAGTTTATTCACAATATTCCGGTATCAACACCAGAATTTTCTGGTCAAAGTACTAGACTTTCCGTCGTTTACATATCGTTGCAATTCTGGGGTAATATGACTAGAATCCGGTATTATGACTTTCTTTCTTTTTTTTTTTTTTTTTTCAGCGGGACTATGACGTTAGAAGGCCAAATTAAATATGCATTAACCCTTTCGCGCCATGATAGTCCCATGTAAAATACGTTCTGTTAACATGGATTTTTAAGAAATTTCAACAAAAATTGACATACACTTGAAAAGATATGAGAGAAAAAAAAATTGATTTTTTGGCAGATTTGTAAAACTCTTCTTCCCGTTCAGTTATATTCAGCGAGGTCTGTTCTTTTGTCTCAAAGGCTTAAAATTCCTCTAAATTGCCAGTGCAAAAGTTTGCACTGGCAAAGTTTGTTACTGTCAGAATATAGTCACAGTAGCACAGTACTAGAATTTCCTAAAAATTTTCAAGAACTATGATACGAATTCCAGAATTCTGGCAATAGTACCGCCCCTTAGGTTCACATACCATTGTGCTACTAATTTTTTTTTCCAGTGTAAAAGTTACAGTAACAGGTGGGTCGAATGATTCGAAATTTTTGAACCCTGTTTCGAAATGAATTTCAGAGTACTCAATTTGTCTTTTTTGCCCATGCATCATCTTACGGATTCGACTCCTACGCTGGGGGGGGGGGTCCTGATTTGTAGTAACATAACCAAAAGCACAGCGATATGTGAACCACAGAAAGTCTACTACTTTGACCAGAAAATTCTGGTTTTAATATACCAGAACATGGTTATAGAACTAATTTCTTTGATATTTTCAAGAACTATGGTACACACACTTAAATTCTGGTATTTGTACTAGCCTTTTCATAGGTTCACATATCGTCATGCTCAATAGCGTACGCAGGAATTTGTCTCTCTTTCTCTTCCCCCGTTTGAATGTATGTGCTGGAAAAGAAAAGAAATAGGGGCTGAAGTCACGTGTTAGCCCCCGTTCCTGTCCTTTTCTAACACATGCGTTCTAATGGGCCAAGAGAGAGAAAGACAAATTCTTGCGTACGCTACTGGTCACTGGTACCATGCTTCTGGTAATCTTTTTTTTTTTTTTTAACTTACATTGTGACAATTTCGAGATTATCACCCGAATAAAAACATATTGCACTCACTAGTCACTACCGAGTTGAAATATTTAAAACTTTTCTGCCCTTTCATTTCACACCAGTTTCGAAATTAAGCTTTATAGAGCTTGAACCAAAGCTCAACATCCCCGATTAAGCGGCCGCACTGTTCCGCACTGCTATGTGCTGATGAATTCGAGCTTAAATTTGACCGCGCGCACAACAAAAGACTTAATTTACGCCCGCTAATTAATTTTCGGGGTAAAAAATTAAACGAAGAAATAATCTCTTCACGGAACGTTTAAGCACACTAAAGGGTGGATCACATCCCAATATTCTATTTAGAGTGTAGAAGTAATTAATTGGATGTAGATGATCCTCATTTTGTTTGAACAAAGTCAAAACAACAGACTTTTTTATTTTTTACTCCCCCCGCCGCGCCGGTTCTCCCCCTCCCACCCCTTCCCTCCCCTACTGACTCCCCCTCCCACCTCTTATCTCAAAGGCCGCACCCGGTGTCATTGCTCTTTCTACCCGTCAGTGGCGGCTCGTGACATGTGATATATCGATTTACTGCTCCATATAAACCCATGGAAAGGAATCGATCTGGAAGAAATCGATACTGTTGCATAAGATCGAACGAGACAGTAACTATAATTGGTTATTCTTTAGCCGCCTCTGCTACCCATCGAATCTTGAAGTAATCAAGTAATCTTCAAGTATTCTTCAAGTTCAAGTTTCAAGTTTCAAGTTTGGTTCCAAGTTATCTTCAAGTATTCTTCTTCTAAGTAATTCAAAAGCTACAGCTGATTTTTGAAACCTTTCGGAGTTGCATGACGCAGCTCATATAAGGAAATAGCAACTCATTAAACGGGAGGGGGGAAGCGCTTAAATTTTGCGTTAATTGAATCTTACACTGTGTCAAGGCGCTTCATTTTTTATCGTCAGTTTACGTAAGAATTTCTTCAAGTTTTATTTGTTATTTCCTGAAGTTTGTGAGTCAAATCTTGAAAATTTAATGGATGAACAAAACAAAAAATCACACCGCATGTTCTGCCGAATTATTATAAACTGTCGCGGTCGATGTTTTTTAAACTGCGCATTTGTTTATAAATGAATAAATATAAATGGAGACATTCCCTTTGCTTTGCCTTCAATTAAAACCATTATACCGTATCAATGATTGTAATTCATGACGATCGACGATGCCAATGATGAGTGTGATTAAAGTCTAACGAAACAAGGAAAAGAAGCAAGGCAAAGATACGTTCGAAGATTTTTACCTCTTCACCTCATCAATGAGAAAAATACCAAGTGCATTATTTGACAAAACATACACTGAATGAGTCAGCAGGTTTCTTTACATGTTTATCAAGACTTTTGCAGTAAATAAGAGTGCGCGGCCGGCGTGACCGTAGAGTCAAATTCACAAAATGTTCTTATAACCAAAAAAGTCACTCATTGTACCAAAATTATGAAAAACGAAAAGTCACATAAAGACGAAACGATTTTAGAAAGTATCTTGGTCAAAATTCTCATTTCCGTAGTTTTTCATCGAATTTACGATTTTTCAAGACGTTTTCTCTAAAATGGGCATTCTGCTTTGTCTTTGAACTCTTGAAAGTCACAAAATTGCTCAAAGCTTACCGATATTTGGACGAGTAAAAATTTCGACCGAGGTACTTTCTTTTGAAAGTTATAGTACGCACTGGCGGATCCAGGAATCTATCTGTCTCTCTCTTCTCCCATTAGAACGCGTATGATAGAAAAGGACAGATTAGGGGCAGTCACGTGATTTTTGCTCCCTCTTCTATCCTTTGCTAACATATGCATTCTAATGGGAGAAGGAGAGAGAAGGACAATAACTTGGATCCGCTAGTGATAGTACGTGTGCATGATATCACCAAAAGCAAAAGAAAAACAAAGCAAACCATCCGTAAAAAAGCTGAATCACAAGTTAAGTTTCTTACCTGTGTATCAAGACTTTTGCAGAAAAACAAAAACCAAAAAAAGAACGTGCACGAAAGCGTCGTAGAAACAAATTCACAGATCGTTGATTAACTATTAATTGTCAATTATCGTACCAAAACTATTAAGATCGAAAAGTCACAGAACAACAAAACATTTTTCGTTAAAAAGATCGGTCATTAAGATTTAACCGGAAGGACAATAATTGCCAACGTGTGATAAGAACGGAACAAAAATAAAAACGCACGTTTTTACCCCCCTTACTCCTCCGACCAGTTGCAAGAAGAAGAAAAAAATGATATCTGATAACGACAATAAGCACAAATAAACTGACTTAACACTCGATGTTTTTATTATTTTTTAATTTTTTTTTAAAGATTAGTGTGAGAAAAGTTTGATTTGTAGATAGTATGAGAGGTTGATTTTTTTTTTTTTTTTTTTTTTTTTTTAATTTTTAATTAAATAACGCTCTAAAGAACAGAACACATGTGCTGTGAAGACTAGAGTCGTTGACAGTGGTCAATGAAGAACTGAGTCAGAAGGCGCGAGGTTGAATCGCATCGCGTCGCGTCTCGTCGCGGGCGGCTGAGAGTCGTAATGTTGTTAGATGTATGGTGAGGAAAGCAGGACTTGGACTCGGGTAACTTCGGGATCTTCCGGAGGAATCGTATCCCCCCGACTGTCGAGGACCCCACCACACCACCCTCTCCGCAGTCCGCACCTCTCCTTGCCACTCGCTCCGAGTCCGACTCTCGAGGAAAAGGAGAGTCAGAGTCCCGAGTCACAATTAAGCTATTCGTCATCAAAGGGCAAAACAACCCTGTGCTTTTATGTCGTAATGAACGCATTGATGAATAATTCGAATTTGGTATCTCTCCCGCTTTTCCTCCTACTCTCCCCCCTCCCCTTTTTCTCCAGCCCCCCCGGTCCCCCCCTCTCCCACCCAACTTCGCGATTCGCCTCTCTCCAGCTCCTCCGCCGTCGCTTCTCCTAGCTGCCTGCCATCTCCTACCGCGCGCGCTCTCCGGACTCCGCGCCCGTTGCACCTCTCCCCCCCCACTCCACCTCTTGCAGTTTTTTTTTCGTTCGTACCGAGTTGATTGCGCGCGCATCGCATAATTAGATTCTTAATATTGTCCAGTCTCTGTGCCTCCTTCCTCCTCATGCCTCCTCCTCCTCCTCGTCCTCCTTCGTCGTCATTACTTAGTTATTTCACTTGCATTATTGCGCGGTGTCCTATTGTAACCCTGTGCTTTTTGTGCGTACTTGAACAGAATGCATAATGTATCCACAGCGCCGTCGCTCCGCGCAAGGTTTAGTCATCGCGCTCCTCATCATTCTCTCTCTCTCTCTCTCTCTCTCCTCTCTCTCTCTCTCTCTCTCTCTCTCTCTCTCTCCCGCTCTTCTCTCTCTCCCGCTCTCTCTCTCTCTCTCTCTCTCCCGCTCTCTCTCTCTCTCTCTCTCTCTCCTCTCTCTCTCTCTCTCTCCGCTCTCTCTCTCTCTCTCTCTCTCTCTCTCTCTCTCTCTCTCTCTCTCTCTCTCTCTCTCTCTCTCTCTCTCTCTCTCTCTCTCTCTCTCCCGCTCTCTCTCTCTCCCGCTCTCTCTCTCTCTCTCTCTCTCTCTCTCTCTCTCTCTCTCTCTCTCTCTCTCTCTCTCTCTCTCTCTCTCTCTCTCTCTCTCTCTCTCTCTCTCTCCCGCTCTCTCTCTCTCTCTCTCTCTCTCTCTCCCGCTCTCTCTCTCTCCGTCTCTCTCTCTCTCTCTCTCTCTCTCTCTCTCTCTCTCTCTCTCTCTCTCTCTCTCTCTCTCTCTCTCTCTCTCTCTCTCTCTCTCTCTCTCTCTCTCTCTCTCTCTCTCTCTCTCTCTCTCTCCCTCTCTCGTCTCCGGAATCTACTATCGCCTTATTTTATCGTCTTCGATTATTATTTGTTTTTTTTTTTTGTGTGTGTTTTTATCATTTTTATTTTTATTTATTTTTATTTTTTCATTCACAGGAAAAAAGGACAGGTAGAATTTACCATCTGCATAACTGTCTGGAGTAATATAACGGAGTCTGCTGTTATGGTAAATTTTACAATCAATGGCGAAGCGTGAAATTTGGCAACAGTGTATTTTCTCTTTTTAAATTCACCAAAAAAAGTCGAACGCTTCAGCCGTTGCCGATGACCAGGCATGTCGATCTTTCTGATGTGTTTGAATGGGGAAAAGGAACGTTGCCAAATCGCACGCCTCGCCACTGTTTACGAGCAAATGGTAAATGTAACGTACCTTGTGGTGCAATGTACCAACAGGTTATCTTAATTTACCACAAGGTACGTTGCATTCAACATACTTGATAGCAGACTCCAAAATCAGCTATGTACATGGTAAATTCTACCAGTCTTTTATCCGTGTTTATTTTTTTTTTTTTTAATTTTTATTTTTTTATTTTATTTTTTCACTGTTTTCTTTTTTTCCGACACACAAGAGGAGACACTTGCTCACCGACTCATAATAAACTAGTTTAGTGTAATGTCATAGAACTTGACGTTTAGCCGTCACAATGCCCTCAACGGGCCTCTTTAAAAGGCGAATCTTCAGCGTTTAGGGACGATCTCTGCCGCCAGAGCGCTACCATTCGATTAGTGTCAAATTGCGGGCTGAAAGTAATTTATAACGCCCCTCCTCAAAAGGGAGTTCAGTTCAGATGAGCCTGATGCTTGCTAGTTTCCAAAAAACTTCATCGGTTCAAGAATGCGCAAGTCAGATCATTCGAAGAAATACGCTTCCAAAGACAAAGGCGGATCCAGCAATCTGGTAGCTGAGCATTCTTCCCATTTGAATGTATGAGAAACAATCGATTAGTAACAGGGCCATAGCCCCCTCAAAAATCGATTCTTTCTCATGTGTTCAGATGGAAAGAATACATGGATGTCAAATTGCTGGATCCGCTCATGTCTAAATATCACGCTCTAGCCTACCGTAGGGTTGCTAACTTTTCTTTCGGTGCCTCAGGAAAATAACATAGAAGGAACAACATCCAACATCCTACGTTGGTTGATGACCAGCCACAAAAACTCCGATGGCTCTCGTTCTCTCGTTGGCTATACTGACCCCGACATCTTTGCCAATGTTGGGTCCAGTCAGACGTTATTTTCTTGCAAACACGAAAACAAATACAAAACTGCCTCTCAATTTTAACGTGGGCGAGACAGCTTGTGCGTGGTCTCTGGTATACGATACATTGTCTCTTTTACAAACTACCCCTCTCACTCTTACGTGACGTGAACAGAGGCGAATTCAGAAGGACTTGTGTCTTTCTCCTCTTAAAAGTAGCCGTATTCACTTACTATTTAGACAAATTTTGGGAAAAAGTAAATTTTTATTGCTCACAACTTTTCAAGAAATTAGAAGTTGTTTTAACCGATACTCAATAAGTATGACAACCTTTTTTTTCTCTCTTTTTTGTTGCTTGTTTTCTGTGTGAGCCAAAATTTAGGTGCGTTCCGAACCACGGGTGGGAGGATGGGGCACCCTAAAATGACGCTTATGCCTCAGCAAGTCTATTTTGAGTCTCTTGGATCGAAGTATGAAAGAATTATTTAAAACATGAATGAAAGAGGGTGCATCTAAATTCGCGAAAGTTGTTTTGAAATAGAAGTTAGTTTGAGAACAATACAAAGGAACAATACGGAGAACGGAGGCGAATGGAGGAACGGAAAAGAGAAGACTTAAAAGCATTTGGTCTCTTTCAACAAGCCGAATCTTTGACCAAACACTTCTCAAGATCAAAATCAAGGGAAAATTACTTCACGCAACTGTTCCTGTTCGAACGCACAGAAATTGCATACCCGCCAGATTGAAGGAATTTTTTCGATCTCGCGGAGTTTTTTCTTCAATGGGGCTGTTGCACACTTTTGCTATAACTAAACGATTTATTGGTCGGTTCTGGTGTAAAAATCTCGAAAAATAACAATGGCAGCACTAAAAACTTCCGAAATTCCACTCTTAAACTCAATAAATGCTTTTATTTGCGAGGGCGTAATGGTGGCCGAGGGCAGTAACAATGGGACATTCCTATCTTAATTTCGTCACTCTTTCTATGCTGACGAGGATGATTCAGAGAGTAAATATTAGTCATCAGAGTGATGATCCACATCCGATGAATGGTACCGCAACACCTAGTGACACCGATGTCAAATGAAATTCGTCTCTTATTGAAATTAGGTTTTTAGAGCACGAGCACACCTGCTGTTCTTCTATACCCCCTTTATAAAAGAACTCCTCAATATAAAGTCACAATGGGGCTCTTGCAAACTTTTGCTGTGAGCAAATGAATAGCCCATTCTCATGTAAAAACCAGCAAAAATCACGAAAATCACACTGAAAAAGTCTAAAATTCAGTAATAAACCTACATAACTACTTTAATGGCAAGATCGTAATGGCGGTTTGACGCAGGTTTCATGGGAGATTCCTGTCCAATATCTCACTTTCTCTACGGAAACACAGAGATATGTCTCAATTTAGATATAGGAATCTCCCACGATACCTGCGTCTCTCCGCCATTCTGAGAGTGAATTTCGTGCTTTTTTAGTGTCCTCATCGTCATTTTTACAGGTTTTTGTGCAAGAATCAACTCTTCAATCCCATGTAGCAAAGGTTTGCAAGAGCCCCATTACTGTGAACAAAAAACAGGAACTGCGTGTGTGTATTTTTCCGAGGCGATAAACTGCAAGCAGCTGGTCTCAGCCGGAAAAATCCACGTTTCCATCCTGTGTGTGAACACGGATTAAAGAAGCTTGGTATCTTATTATTTTATCCCTAGTTTTCAAGGACGCAAGGATTCCAAGAAGAAGGATAGAGACTGGATTATTTAGGGATAGAAGTCGCTTCGAAAAAGAAGTAATGCTCAGTATCAGCGAAAAGCGGTTCAAGGGGGAGGGGGGTCGAAGGTTGGTTGGGACCATGGAGGGGAAGTTGGAATCATCTCCGAAGCATTTAGCCAACTGAATATCCGGATAAATCATACGCAAGCACATTCACGCAACTTCATTCATAAATAGCTACTATAGCGCGTCATTCAAAACGGCTCGATTCTTCTCCTTTCCTTTTCCCTCCCTCCAGCTTGCCTTTTTTTTACGTTCACGCAGCGTCTTTCCTTTCCCCCGTTTTTCCCCTTTTTTCCTTTTTCCCATTTCCCCCTTAACCTCGAACATGCACTTTATAAGCACACTGCTTGCTGTATGAGTTTCTTGTCCGAAAATGAATCTAGGAAGTTTCGGCGCGGAAATCTCGGCGCAAAAATTTCGGCGCGGGGAAATCTCGGCGCCTGATTTTTTTCAAGCGGTAAAGGTAAGTAACGTCGAGTGTAGTTAGTACTTGGATTGATTTTGGGGAGACCGTTTTTTTTTCAAGCTGTAAAGTTAAGTAACGTCGAGCGTAGTTAGTACTTGGATCGATTATGGGGAGACCGTCATTTTTCTTCAAAAAATCATAATATTTTCAACTTTTCCTTCACACTTATCCAGGCTTAGGACTGGCCCAGAGTTTTTTTTAGGGGACCCCCCCCCCCTAAAGAACACTCTTGGGCGTGTTTAAAAAAATTAAAAAGTTCCATTAAAAATGGAATTTGTGAAGAGTAACCCACTCTTTCCTGTCGAGATGTGGAATTGCTTCAACAACGTCGTCAACGGCTTGCCCAGAACAAATAGGGGCGTAGAAGGGTGGCATAACACCTTAAATTCTCTCCTCTTGGCTAGCCACCCCTCTATTTGGAAAGTTATAAATGCATTCAAGAGTGAAGAAAAACTGACCCGAGTGAGGCTGGAGGGATTCATTTCGAAGAAGGAGGAAACTAAGCAAAAGAAAAAATATTCTGCAGTGACACAGCGATTGGAAAAATTGTGTGAAGACTTCGAAAATCTTGCAACTTTAGACTTTCTTCGAGGAATTGCTCACAACTTGCAATATTAAATTTTCTCTAATTTATTCGACAAGGGCAGTATACACCCGCAATACCTATTTATATGCCACATATTTATCTATTTATTCATTCTCTTTTAGCACATTTTTAGAAAATTGACAAAGGGCCATCTACACCCGTCACAAAAACTTTTTAAACACGCCCAAGAGTGTTCTTTAGGGGGGGGGGGGTCCCCACTAAAAAAAACTCTTGGCCAGTCCTAAGCCTGGATAAGTGTGAAGGAAAAGTTGAATATATTATGATTTTACTGAAGAAAAAAAAACGGTCTCCCCATAATCGATCCAAGTACTAACTACGCTTGACGTTACTTAACTTTACAGCTTGGAAAAAAAACGGTCTCCCCATAATCAATCCAAGTACTATCTACACTCGACGTTACTTAACTTTACCGCTTGAAAAAAAATCAGGCGCCGAGATTTCCGTGCGCCGAGATCTCCCCGCGCCGAAATTTCCCCGCGCCGAAACTTCCGGACACCCCGAAAATGGAGCTGTTGCAAATTTTTTTGCCACTGGCTGAATAATATTTGATTGAAGGGGTCTCTTTACTTCACCTGCGAATTTAAAAGTGTGAATAAACTGATTGAGTCAATAATGAGGTGCCTTGAAGTTGATAGGTCGAGTCTGATGTATCGACAACAAAGAAGCCCTTTGGCTCATGCAGCCAATTCGCGCTTTTAAATTCGCAGGTGGAGAAACCCCTTTGATTGACAATGAGTCAATGAGCTTCCTTGAAGTCGATAGGTCGAGTCTGATGTATCAACAAGAAAGAATCCCATTGGCTCAAGCAGTCAATTCGCGCTTTTAAATTCGCAGGTGGAGGGACCCATTTAAGTGTAAAACCCTATAAAAATGACGATAAGCACATTTAAAACTCACGAAAACCACTCTCAAACTCATGAAATGCTTTCAAACGCGAGACCGTAATGGCGGTCTTTGCCGCGTTTTACATTGGGTTTCCCTATCTCAATAAGCTCCATCCTCATGAGGTGTTCTCGCGGCACCACACAAGAAGAAGAAGAAGCATAGAATTTCCATAAGATTTAGGCGGTAATCACCGTCATCACGGTTTCGCGTTTGAAAGCATTTTATGAGTTTGGGAGTGGATTTCGTGAATTTTTATTGCGCATATCGTCATTTTTATAGGGTTTGACCCACTGCACTATGGTCTATGATCGTCAGAAAGTGGCCAAAACTCAGAGACTAAATTTTTCATGAATTTATCATTTTTAAGCTTTCAAGACCATTTTTAGTCACAGAGAACACTTTTAACACGTCATTCTAACCTGTAAATGTCGCTGGAAAGTTTTAGATTGATTTTGAAAGGTCGAAAACGATGATTTCCGATTACTTTTCATCACTGATTTTTGGCCACTTTTTTTTCGATCTCAGACCATAGTGCACTGGCGCAACCAGGATCACTTCCATCTCTCTCAGTTCCCATTTGAATGTATAAGTAGGAAAAGGGCAGAAAGAGGGGGTTTTATCCCGTTGTCCATCATTGTCTATTATACGTTTTTTAATGGAGAAAAGAGAGAGATGAAGAAACTCTCGGTGCGCTTCTGGTTTGACCCTTTCATCAACTATTGATTCCGATGTTGTTAGGGCAGTGATTCTCCTTCATGCAATAGAACTTTACTTCGCGCCTGGAAAACTGTCACAATTGAACGTATATCCTTGTTTTTAAAGAAGTGATTTCTCTCATAGTGTAGGAAACACCGTACGCAAATGAAAACGCGCAGAGACAAACGCGTCAAAAAAGGAAGTTAAAAACCGATCGCGTCACGAGGAAAGCGAGATGGAAGCGAGTGGAACGAAACGATTTACACGGCAGAGGTGGAATTGTGGTAGAGGTGGTGCAGGTGTGGGGGTGGCGGAGGGGCTGGAAGGGCAGGGGTGGAGGGATGAAACTAAAAAGGGGATGCGGTGGGGCGAGGAAACGGTTAGGGCATAGTTGTTCATTGCAAAAAGCGCGACGGCACTTTACTAGCTGATAAGTTGCATTAACGACACGACACTCCGCATTAACGGCATAATATAGTGCGCAGACACTGTCGATAAACATGATTTTTAATTCTCGCCCAAACACTAGATGTGTATGATAAATACATTTCGACGTCCGAGTCAGGGGCCCGGCCGGGAGGAGGAGGTGGGCTTTTTTTTTTTTTTTTTTTTTTTTTTTTTTTAAATGCAAAAATCGGTCCAGCCATAGTTGTGTGCTTCCCTTTCCTACCAGTCACCCCCCCCCTTTAGACCTACACTCCCCCATAACCCCCCCTTCCCCTTGCCCCCTTCTCTCCCCACCCCCTCGAAGTTTCACTCTTGTCTGATGATGACGGGAATGAGCAGGAGAGTACTCTCGTGCTCTGCTTTGGAAATATTCAACCTTTTTTTCATTTTTTTTTTCATTTTTTTTTTCATTTTTCGAATAATTTTTTATCCTGATCATTCAACCCTCTCCCTCTCCCCCTCCTCCATCCCCTCTCCATCAGCCACCGTGCCGATAAATTGTCTCCCCGTCCCCTTCACATTTGTTTTTATGAGACTGAAAAACATGTTTGGAGAGAGACCAGCATCAGACTACGGTGCCCGTTGACAAATTTTGAGAGCGAAAACCATCAAAGCTGAGTGAAATTATTTCAATAATGTCCTTACACCGAAAAAAAAAAAAAAAAAAAAAAAAAAAAAAAAACGGTATCTACATGACGCATATCATAACAACGAATCAACTCGATGATAGTCACGCATACCTACTGTCAAATAGATAGCAAGCGCAGTGATGAGCACTTATATCAAAGTGATGCATCGTATTGTTATAATTCTTAAAGGCACGGTACGTGCATATAACTGAAAACTGATAATAATAATGTATAATAAAAGCACAGAATAATACAATCAGAACGGAAACTCCCATGAGAGCCAATGGAAGCAAGTTTGGAATTTAACGGCACCAATAGGCAACGCTGTGGTCCTATTTCCCAACATGGCGGACGTGTGTGATTTGTGTTGAAACTCATTTATTTCTGTGAATTCTGGAAGGAAATCTTAAGTGTCCAGCCTCACTTTTATTCTGTTGGCATTTCAGAATAAAAATTTCGCGGATCATGTCCTGTATTTTTTTTTTTTTTCGCAAGCGAATCCAGATGTAAACATCCTATATCCCAACATGACGGACGCGAAATGAATTTGCTTCAAAATCCGACAGAGTTTCCGTTCTGATTGTATTATTCTGTGATAAAAGTACTATTTGAGGTTTTTGCAAAGTTTTCTGAACAGTAATCGAGGCGTGAAATTTGACAACAATGTACTTTCTCCATTTAAACTCATTGAAAGAATCGAATGCTTTGGTCATCGCCGATGACCAAATGTCTCGACCTTTCTAATGTATTTAAAGGGGGAAAAAGAAACTTTGCCAAATTTCACGCCTCGCCACTGTTTCTGAAGGTGAATGAGGTTATTAAGAACCGTATTTCGTGTTGAAACAAGCAACAATAAAGCTGTGGCGGCTCGTGAAATGCAATATATCGATGTCCACTCCACTTAAAACTATAGAAAAGTATCGATTTCTCGGGGTTTCGATTGCACCCCCTGACAATCGATACTTTTCTATAGTTTTAAATGGAGTAGACATCAATACATCGCATTTCACGACCACACCACTGCAATGAAGATGATGACGCTAAATACGTATTTCCGAAATTCACTCGAAAGCTTAGTGATTTATGTATACCTTTTAAATGTGTGACATCATTGGCGCAGTTACACAGGTACCACGTTGTATTTCTATCTTAATTCCAACAATAAAACATGAAAAAAGCCTGAAATTTAGTACACACAAAACTAATATTTATCTTCATTTTATATCTCTTTATCCCTTTGTATCCTGAAGGTACAAATCTGTACCACCAAATTAACATAGTTTTCAATGTATTAAAAAAAGAAAAAAAAAACAAAACAAAAAACAACTTTGAGGCCAACAATCCGGAGTCAGATCGGCCATGCTGTCACACTTTGATATAAGACTTAACCCTGTGAGGACCAGGTTAGTTCGATAAAACGCCATTCTTCCATTTATATAGGGGAGGTAGTTAACTGTGCGTACTCGGGGGAGTTGGAATTGCCTGTATGACGCATTGAAGGCGCCCGAAGAAATCTTATCAAGTAGGTATTTTCCTCGATAGTCGCATTTATCCGGAATGAAAACTGAATCAATGTTAAATAGACGAGAGGAGAAAAACGAGTATACTCGGGCTTGGGCCATAAAGGGTTAAAACATTATATTAGCCCCGCTACAGGCAGTGTTGCCAGATTGGGGTGAAAAAGCCGTATGTTTTACATTGATTTAAATGGGGACGATACGGTTTTTTATCCTCGATCTGGCAACGCTGGCTACAGGTATAGTTCGTTGATTCTAACTATAGTAACAGTCTTATCCAATGATGGTTTCAAAGATCGGCCCGCTAAAGATTCACCTTGAAGACAGTTCAACCGACTTATTTACCTTATAATATTCACTTAGCGGGTATTTTTTTCCCCCTAAGGTCACTGAAAATCTATAATTATACATTCATACTAGTACACGGGGAACCAAAAAAATGTACCCAGTTCTGTGTCCAGATGGTCACTCCGCAGCACTTGCACTTTCGTTTTAAACCAATTTCCACTAAATTAACTACACCAATTTTTTATTTAAGTTTTAAAAAAAAAATGACGCAAACAAACCAGAGTCAGATCGACCATACTTTCACACTTTGGGATGGACTTTATAACATGTACATATTAGCCCCGCAACAGGTAAGTTTAGTTCGTTGATTTTAACTAGTAACAGCAGTGGCGTAGCGTGCAATTTGGCAACGTTGTAATGTGTCCATTTAAACCCACGAAAAAGGTCGAATGCGAAGGTGTTCGCCAAACACCCAATTGTTCGATCTTTTTCATGAGTTTAAATGGACGCGTACAACGTTGTCAAATTGCACGCTATTATTCAATGGTTTCAAAGATTGGCCAGCTGGAGATTCACCTTGAAGAAAGTTCAACCAATTCATTTACTTTCTAAGTTTCACTTTGCGGGTATTTCTTTTTTCTAAGGTCACTGAAAATCTATACATTCATACAGGTAAATGAGGAATCAAAAGAAAGTACCCACCATCAGCACTTGATGAGATCGGAAAGTCTACCCGTGAGGATTCTTTACAATAAACGTTCGATTTTCGTATCGATTGCACCTTATATACTTTGTATATAGTTTCTCAGTCAAAGATAAAGACCCTGGCCTTCCCCCTCACAGTCATAGAGACACTCACTCGCGTCAAGTGCTTACGATAGGCAGTATATCAGAGCTTGCTTTCTGTCACAGTTTGGTCACCCCCCCTCCTCTTCTGCACTCCTTCGTCCCCCCTATATTTTCCTACCTCTGTCCCTTTTACCGTTAGAGCCGGGGGGCGTAAAGTGTGATATCGTGGGATGTGTGACGCAGTGCCTACCAACTCTCCCCCATCAGTGAGATAAACTGATGCGACAAAGAAGTGAAGCAGCTTTCAGTTCTTGCAACTACAAAGAGATGAGCGGAAGCCTCCCCCTCGCTCGGTATAACAGCAGAGCTTTTCTGATGAACTTGAGAGCCTCGCTGCTTCGCGTTTTAAATCGCTCTTTGAATCAGTCTTGAAACAACACGCAAAGGGGTGTCATTTCAAAGATGCTCCGCGGCCCAAGATGTCGAATCAGAGCTACCGATTTGCGTAGACATAGAATAAAGATTACTTCGTAATAGAAGCGTCACTTCCATAAGGCTGTGTATAAACTCCTTTCGTTGACCTTGAAATAAGCTAGCCACCGCGCGATTCAAAATAAGCCAGCCACCCTGAAGTGAGTGGTTCTGCAGACATTTGCGCTACCAAAACAAACATAAACTTAAAAAATTTTCTCTCAAAAATCTTTGAAAATTTTGTTAGTTTGCCTCAATTTTGAACCCTGACATCGAATTTAATAGCTTTTGGATCGAATTTTCATTAATTCTTCTTGAATTTAGCTTTCCTAGAACATTGATTTTTTCATTCAAAACACTAATTTTTTTGGAAATATTCACTTCTAAAGAGGAAAAGTGAATGGAAACAACTACTAGAGGGCATACTTAATATTTTTCGGAGCGTACGGTTGCAATTCCGCACTTTTAATGAAGCTTTTGAGACTTTTTTTTTCCTGGTCAACTAATAGTAGCGCTCAAAGTCTTAGGTAGCGCAAATGTCTGCAGAACGTAAAATCCGCCACCCTGTGCATAAATATTTAATATACTATGTATTTAAAATATTATATTTAATATATCTAGTATTTAATATCCACTGTATGTTTAATGTACAGGGACTCTAAGCCACCGCAACGACCGATTTAAAGTAAGCCAGCCCCCGCGAAATTCAAAATAAGCCAATAGCAGCGCTGATGGGTGGTGGATGATGTTGTTGTTGAATGAAAAGGTTACAGAATTTGAAACATCCTTCCAAACATAATCTTTTCGAGACTGTTCAATGTCAACGAGTGCCGATAGAACATTTGGCGACAGTGTCGCTTCTATTACGGAGTAATCTTTATTCTATGGCGTAGATTTAATGGCATTTTGAAATTCACCAAAGATTCCACCGGTTGAGAAAATATTACAGAGTTTATAGTTCAGTGTAAGACTGTAATGCACGAAAATACTAGCGTCTTTTATCTTTTCTCAACCGGTATAGAGTCGTCGATAACTTCGAAAACTTGCGGATATTTTAATTAATTAACGGAGTTTCCACCGATTGAGAAAATATTGCAGATCAGAGTATTTCCGTGCATTACAGTCATACACAGAATTGAACTATGTAATCTTTTCTCAACCGGTGGAATCATCGGTGATTATCAAAATGTCATTAAATCTACGGAAATCGGCAGTTCTGTGTCGAATAGGACTATACTCTGTTCAGGATAAGAAGAAACTTGGCGAGTCAGGTAGGAACGCACTACTTAGCAACTCGGCACGCATTGCCGCACAGCACTGGCGCAATCAGTATCTCTTCCATCTCTCTCATTTCCCATTTGAATGTACACCGAAAAAAAAAAGTGTTAAATTTACAATGGGGGTTGATAATTTTACAATCCAGTATCGCAAAAAATTGTGACAGCTATATGTATTGTTATTTTTTGAAACACGTGGATTGTAAAATTGTCAAAACGGCTGTATTGAAGAATTAACAGAAAATTCAGCTGACACTTCAATCTGGATTGCAAAGATTTCAAAATGGCAGTTATGAAATAGCAAGTCTAAATGCTGATTGTTCAATCGGGGCTGTAAGTTTTTCTTTCTAAAAATATCTAAATTATATACACAGGTAGAAGAAACTTCAATCCAGAATGAAAACTTAACAATTTTGTGGATTGTAAAATTTATGATACAGATCTTCAGAGTGGCATTTTGCTTGGATTGTAAAATTACCTATCTAGAATTATCTTCTTTTTTTTTTTATTATTATTATTATTTTTTTATTTTTTTTATTTTCTTATTCCCCCCCCCCGGATGTCCCGGGATTTGAACCTGGGTAGCCGTGGTGATTGTCCAGCACTTTGCCACTAGGCTATCACAGCGGATAATGATTCAGAGCATAAAATACGCATCTTAAGGCACAATTCCTTGCAGAGGAGCGTAAACTGCCGAGTGAGTACAAAACGGAAGAGTACTTCAAACTTTGTCAACCAGAGAGCGCAATCAAATGATTTTAAGTTCTAAATATAAAATTTTACAATCCGAGAATTGATGATTTTTCATCCTGAATAGCACTTTTTACAATGCCTGCTTTTGTTAATTCTACAATCAAGATTTTGGAAATTTTATAATCCAAAAATTGATATTTTATCATTCTGAATTGCACTTTTTACAATGCCAAATTTAGTTAATTCTACAATCAAGATTTGGTCAATTTTACAATCCAAGAAATTGATGCTTTTTCATTTTGGATTGCAGTTTTTATAATGCCAAATTTAGTTAATTCTACAAATCAAGGTTTTGGAAGTTTTACAATCCAAAAAATTGATATATTATCATTCTGGATTAAACTTTTTACAAACATTTAGAATGTGGGTATAACAAGGAGTGAAGAATGTCACTTCAGCAAAATTATTTTACAAGAATAACAATCCAAAATGCGAAAACAACAAAATCTCTAGCCAGCTAATTTAGCGACTAAGTGTTTAGCATTTCTAACAAAATAAAATTGTTCATTTACCTACGTACACGCTAAATTTTCCCAAAAAAGTAAATGCAAATTTTGCAAACAATGTTTTGTTATTCCAGCAATTCCCTTTTTTTCGGTGTATAAGCAGGAAAAGGACAGAAAGAGGGGGTTTTATCTCCTTGTCCATCCTTGTCTTACATACGTTTCTTAATGGAGAAAAGAGAGAGACGAAGAAACTCTCGTTGCGCTACCGTCGCGCACAGAATCGTTGATACCCCCCCCCCCCCCCCCCCCCCCCCACCAACCCACCATCCGTGTGAACGCAGGTCAGACTTCTTTTGTTTTGCTTTCCTGAAAATCTGTTCTCAGACTTATGTATCGAGAAAAATTCCCTGTTGCCATAACAAGATGTTTATTTAATACTTACCCAATCAGAAATTCCAGAGACAAATAGAGACAGAGCACTACGCTAAAATACATAGGGAAGATTTGAGGCACACTGAATTCTCGAGGATTCAACAGAATAACATGCAAAACAACAGTCAACACCTTTTGATGTCGCATGGTGTTGAACGGTGACATTTGGCACACGCAGGGGGAATTGGCTGAGATAAGCAGAGACAAATAGAGACGGAGCACTGCGCTAAAATACAAAGGGGAGATTTGAGGCACATTGAATTCTCGGGGATTCAACAAAATAACATGCAAAACAACAGTCAACACCTTTTAATATCGCATGGTGTTGAACGGTGACATTTTTGGCACACGCAGGGTCGATAGGCTGGGAATAAGTGTAGAGGAGGGTGCTCAACATTCAACACCCTGCGACGTTGACTGTTGTTTTGTTGAATCCGCGAGAATCTAGCATGCATCTGCTGCAGCCGTTTATTGCTCCGTCTCTATAATTTGTCTCTGAGAAATTCCGGTTACTGCAACCTGAATTCTGATTACAGCAACCGGACGTCCGGTTCCTTCAACAAAAACTATGTTTAATACTTCCCTAAATTAAGTTCCAGTTGAATTAACAGGAAATGTGTTTCGCATTGTGATTGTATTTTAAAGCAAACAGTGTTGGTGCATGCCATAGCCGTAGCCAAGAAATTCTCTTTCTCCCTCTCTGTCCATTTGATTTCATGTGTTAGAAAAGGACAGAAAGAGGGGCTGAAGTCACGTGACAGCCCCTATATCCATCCTTTTCTAACACATGAAATCAAATGGGGAAAGAGAGAGAAAGACAAGTTCTGTCTACGGCTGTGGTGCATGCAATGCATGTATCCATGTCATCGGTTCTTACTCCATTGATCAATCTCTTTCTTTAATTTTGGCGATTTTCTGAGTGTGACAGCACTCCTAGCATCGCTTATTTAGAGAAATAGACAAACGCTACTGCTAAAATTGAGTATCAAATATCCATCCTTTTCTAACACATGAAATCAAATGGGGAAAGAGAGAGAAAGACAAGTTCTGTCTACGGCTGTGGTGCATGCAATGCATGTATCCATGTCCTCGATTCTTACTCCATTGATCAATCTCTTTCTTTAATTTTGGCGATTTTCTGAGCGTGACAGCACTCCTAGCATCGCTTATTTATAGAGATAGACAAACGCTACTGCTAAAATTGAGTATCAAATAAAATTGTATTAAAAATCGATCATGACTCGTCCACTCATGCATCATGAAAAAATGAAACAGAGCAGAAAAATTGAATACAAACAAAATCGTGGATCGTTGAGGTATCAGCTTATGCCACTGCTTTCGCGACTTTTTGTTGCGTGCATATGAATGTGTATAGTAGTATGTCGTACATGTATTGTGTATTTTGCATGTGTTAGTGCAGAAGCGCGAGTGTAATATATATGTATATACATATATAACCACGAGTGTATTGACGGAGAAGTGGGCGAAAATCGCACGAGCACTGTGTATATTTCCAGGTTGCGGACTTTTCAGAGGGACTTTCGCACAATGGCACTGGGACAAATCGAGGCTCCGTCGCAGAGGCTGCGAGGGGGAGGGGGGAGGGGGGAGGGGAAGACGCAAAGGGACAAGTGGTCGCGGGGAGTCGGGGAAGGAGGGGGTGCAGAAAGGGACTGAAGGGATGAGATATTACCCAATCAATGAACCTATTCAAACTTGAGCATCTACTTAAACTTCTCTTTCTACCTCTCATCTACTCACCTTTTGTCTTTTGTCTTTGTCTTTTTCTCCTCCCCCCCCCCCCCCTCCCCCCTCCCCCCTCTTGCTCCACCCTTTCACACACCCCACTCTTTGTCCCTCGTCCATCGACCATCAAACTCCCCCCCCCCACCCCACATCCCCCCTCACCCCTCAAATCCTTTTTCATTTCATTTCGCTTAGTATAGTTCGACTCTCTCTTTCTCCTCTGTTTCCAGCCCTTCAACACACTCCTTAATAACTTGATTAAATACCCGCTAGTTGATTGGTGAGGCCCTGGCCGCTGCGCCGCGCCATGCCGCTTTCGTGCCGTTCCGTTTCCGTTCCTACGTCGGACGATTCGTCGGAAACTTGTGAGCAGCCGACGCGGGACGCAAAAACGGAATTTCATTAACCATCTCTAATTCGGATCCATGATTACAATATACATGCCATATGCCCGCCCCATAGACGTAGGAACATAGCATATAAGGACGAAAACGAATTCTTGCTATGTATGAATGAGATCATATCCATGTGAGGCTATAGCTCTCCGCGGCTCATTTTGTCAAGGAACAATTCAACAACTATTTCATCGCCGATTAAATCTCGAACACATATGCAACCAACCGAGATTCAAGGCTTTGAGTCGCGGGAAATTCGAGAACATTGATCTGACCCCCACTATGGGATTTTGAGTGTAAGAAGGAGAGTCGATCGCTGTGATGCGATATAGGTCTTGAATTTCGGGGAAAGGAATCCCAACCCGTGTTTAATCAAAATCGCGGTAACATGGCCGAAATCCTTCATGCTTTAGAGGGCAGGACTTAAATGAGGATGGTTCTGAGAAGGTAGCCAGAGCTTTCTGTAAGACGTACAATCAGTGGCGTCGCGTGCCATCTGGCAACAATGCAATCGCTCCATTTAAACTCATTAAATATATCGAATTTTCCTTGTGCACTGTGCATCCCCTGAATTCGAGATTTTACTTGAGTTTAAATGGATAGAATACATTGTTGCCAAATTGCACGCGTCGCCACTGCGTACAATTAGAATATGGTGAAAAGTATCGAGCTATAGCAATGGGTCTGTTGCATACTTTTGCTACAACAATATAGAATCTTGATTCTTACGTAAAATTCGGCGAAAATAACGAGCGCACATTAAAAACGTTCAAAATCCTTTCAATAACTCAGGAAATCACTTCAATTTCAAACAGCCCGCGCTACACTAGACACTATTTGTGCCGGTATACTACTACATAGACGGAACCACCGTGCATAAGTAAACAACATCGTAACTACAAAATGATGGAATTTCTTTTTTAATACGTGAAATATAAGCTGCATTTGCTGTCTGATCTTCTCGGTTTATCAAAGATTACAAAATAATATAAGAAATGTACGCATCTAAACGAAACATCTCAATGTTTGTAAGTTCTGTTCATGTTTACATAAACGAGATGGTTCCATCTATGTAGTTATAAGTCGGTGATGTAGTGTCTAGTGTAGCGCGGGTTGTTTGAAATGGAAGGTATTTTCTGAGTTAATGACTGTTTATTGAAAGTTTTTAATGTGCACTCGTTATTTTTGTAGAATTTTACGTTAGAAACAATGAGTTATATTGATGTAGCAAAAGTACGCAACAGATCCATTTAGAGGATTTATGGGACGTGATTTTGAAACTTTAAGGAGGCAGCTAGATGGAAAGCTCCTATGGACATTTTTCACACAGACTCGGATTGTTTACCTCATTTTTTTTTACCTTTAAATATTTTTTAAAAAAAAAAAAAAAGTTATGACAAATCCACTTTAACTTGGTTTTAAACAAAAACGCAAGTGTTTTAGAGGAGTTTTGCGCCTTAACGACGTAGTGTATCCGGCTGTTATGAACGTAAAACCAGGTTTTCTCATCATAAGATACCTCTTTCTCACCCCTCTCGCGAAGTTTTCCATGTATTTTGACTCGGTGATTTCAAATTCGGCCTTATTAGTTCTTACTCAAAACTCGTACTTTTTCCAGAATTTCGAATTTTTTGCTAAGAAGACGTAATTTTGGATTTACGTAAAATCTAGGCCAGTTTAATGAAAACTGATAGCATTTTTGAAATCAGCGTCTCAAAATACATATGATAGCGATGATGAAGTGAAATTGTAGGCGTAGAATGGGGCAGTTGCAAGGGTCTGAAATGTTGTGTTTTTTATACAGAAAATGATAGTACTTGATAAGCTGAGAACAATGGTGCCTTTGGTTTTTTCCTAAGTGTCTTGGTTTTGGAGATACACACGTGTAAAGTTGTAAAAATTCGTGTGTATAGTGACGTCACTACGCGGAATTCCCACTTAAAACAATGTATTTTGGGTCAAAATCTCATCTACGGAAAAATGGGACTTAATTAGAAACCAAAGGCATCATTGTTCTCAGCTCATCAAGTACTTCCATTTTCTTCATAAAAAACACAACATTACGGACCCTTGCAACTGCCCCATTATTCTAAAACACTAAAAACTAGTAAAATTAACACTGATGGATGGTGAATGTCGCGGACACATTAAGTCGTTTTTGATGCTTACTTGTTTTAGAGTGGATATCTGGACACAGAAATCAAAAGACTGTTTGTTCTAGAAAGATTCGCACGATAAAGAAAGGGACAGTGGACACATGACAGAAACGAGCAATATGTTCACACCTGGATGGTTGTATTAAATTTCTGTGTCCAGACAGCCACTCTAAAATACTTCCACTTTCTCTTTTCCTCTGAATTCATTACAATTTTTGATTTAAGGTGAAAAAAAATGAGGCAAACAAGCCAGAATTAAATCCCCCATGCATTCACACTTTGATATAGGACTTGTAAAATGTATCAGCCTCTTTAATGCTATACCTCGTTAGAGTCCGCGCACGTATCGACCGCATATATATTGACCAATCACAGCTCTTTTCATGACGCAAATCGGTTCACGAATATCCCTACAGTGGGTCTGTTGCATACTTTTGTTACAACAATATGGAACCTTGATTCTTATGTAAAATTCGGTGAAAATAACGATGCGCACATTAAAAACGTCCAAAATCCACTCATTAACTCAGGAAATCACTTCAATTTCAAATAGCCCGCGCTACACTAGACACTATTTGCACCGGTATACTACTACATAGACGGAACCACCGTGCATAAGTAAACAACATCGTAACTACAAAATGATGGAATTCCCTTCTAAATACATGAACTATTGGCTGCATTTGCTGTCTGGTCTTTTCAGTTTATCAAAGATTACAAAATAATACAAGTAATGTACGCATCTAAACGAAACATTCCAATGTTTGTAAGTTCTGTTCATGTTTACATAAACGAGATTGTTCCATCTATGTATAGTTATAAGTCGGTGATATAGTGTCTAGTGTAGCGCGGGTTGTTTGAAATGGAAAGTATTTTCTGAGTCAATGAGTGGATTTTGAAAGTTTTTAATGTGCGCATCGTTATTTTCGCCGAATTTTACGGTAGAAACAATGTGTCATATTCATGTAGCAAAAGTACGCAACAGACCCATTAATACATCATACTTTTATGCATCTACCTATATCAATCTACCTTGATGGGGAAGGACGAATTCCAGGATCCGCCTTTGATGAACCATTCGCTGATTGAGAGACAGGAAGGAAAGGGTGGCGTAAAATTATAGATTGGAAAAAATGAAATCTCTGCGCGCAATGAGAGCGAGATTATCGCCGAGAGAGAGCTTGGTTTGAATCGTGTAAATGTGTGTGTATCTGTTTGTATGTATGTGTGTATTGATTTATATTTATTTCATAATTAAAATTCATAACATAAATTAATTTTTGTCGCGCGGAAAGGGATAAAAGTCAAGCGGAGAGGTTGGTTGGTCAGGGTGGCGAATCACACGACATTGGAAGGGATGTAGGGACTGGAGGGCCGGAAGCCGGGGCCCACGGCTAGGATTTGCGAATGAGAATCGCAATATTGTCGGATGTATACCGATATCAACGGGTTGTAAGCCCTTCTGGCCTGCCTTCGCACACGCTCAAAGTAGGATCTTCCCCAATGGGGCTCTTGCAAAATTTTGCTACGGGTGATTGTTTTAAATGGGATTCCGCGTAGTTACGTCACAATTTTTTACAATGGGGCAGTTGCAAGGGTCTGAAATGATGTAGTTTTTATAAAGAAAATGAAAGTACTTGATGAGCTGAGAACAAAGATGCCTTCGATTTCTAATTAAGTCCCATCGTTCCGGAGATGATATATTGGCCCAAAATACATTGTTTTAAATGGGAATTCCGCGTAGTGACGTCACTACGCACACGATTTTCTAAAACTTTACACGTGTGTAACTCCAAAACCGGAACACTTAGGAAAAAACCAAAGGCACCATTGTCCTCAGCTCATAAAGTACTATCATTTTCTTTATAAAAAACATAAAATTTCAGATCCTTGCAACTGCCCCATTCACACGAGTGTATCTCCAAAACCGAGACACTTATGAAAAAACCAAAGGCTCTATTGCTCTCAGCTCATCAAGGACTACCATTTTCTTTATATATAAAAAAACAACAACATTTCAGACCCTTGCAATTGCTCGATTGCCGTCGTCGGCCATCTTTTGGTGCTCGAGGTGCATGCATGCAGGGTTGATTCGCCCGTTCGACCACCATCTTAGGCTTTCCTAGAAACACTTTAGGTGCAATTATGAGAGAATTTTAAGATTATTTGATGCTTCCAGTGTGGTTTTGACGTGATTTTACACTAAAATCGACCCTCCGTAACACTGTAGCAAATAAAGTAAGCAATAGACCCATTAGAGGACCCCAAGATGACCATCTATTCAATATATGAAGCAAATTTTATCAAGGAACCACTGGTCACTTCTTAACTCTCTAAGGACTAGTAAGGACCAGGTTGGTTCATAAAGAACGCCACTCATCTGTTCATACGTATAGGGAAGGTAGTTAACTGTTCGTACTCGGGGGAGTTGGAGTTGTCTACACGACGGATTGAAGGCGCCCGACAAAAGCTTATCTTGGAGTGTTTCCATCGATATCGCGTTTATCAAGAATGAAGACCGAAACAATGTGAAATAGACAAGAGGAGAAAAACGAGTTAGCTCGGGCTTGGCCCATAATGGGTTGAGTGACCAGAGTTTCGAAAGCACAGTTACTTACGGGAGCCAATCACAAACAAGGTACATAATGTACTATAATGGGGATCTTGCAAACTTTTGCTACAGGGGATTGAAGAGTTGATTCTTGTATAAAAACGTGTACAAATGACGATGAGTACACTGAAAAATCACGAAATTCACTCTCAGAATCGGGTATAATGGCGGAAAGACGCAGGTATCATGGGAGATTCCTATCTAAAATGAGACATATCTCTGTGTTTCCGTAGAGAAAGTGATGGATTAGACAGGAATCTCCCATGATACCTGCGTTGAAGCGCCATTACGATCTTGCCGTTATAGCTGTTATGTGAGTTTATTACTGAATTTTAGAACATCAGATTGGACTATTTATTTGCTTATAGCAAAAGTTTGCAAGAGCTTTATTTCTTATAAAAAACACACACTTTCAGACTCTTGCATTTGCCCCATTTGCCATGCAGTATACCAAGTTTTATTGGTCAACTTATTGCGTGCTTGTTCAAATCAAGCTATGGTATAAATGATACCTGCGTTGAAGCGCCATTACGATCTTGCCATGGGCGCCGGCAGAAAAATTTTCCAAGGGGGGGGGGCAAAATTGTTGAACCTCAATGGAAGGTCTAGGAGGACCCCCCCCCCCCGGGAAAAGGGAAAACTTTTTCTTTTCATCCAAATGGTGTACAATTATTAAGCCATGGTAGGTGTATCAAATAATTAATAGTAATAACTTTGACGTGTTTGATATAATAGATAAAGGGACAGCAGACGGAAATGACATCAAGGAAAATGTTTAATTCTACTATTCCTTGCAAAAATGAGTTAAAATTACAAAATAAACAAATAATGAAGTTTGTTAACTATTACTGCTTTGATTAACATTGCATTTCCTTTTTTCCTTTCATTTTTTACCGTGAAATGTTGACTTTTTTTTAATTCCAGGGGGGTGCAAGACCAAGTGCCCCCTCTTGCCCCCCGCTGCGGGCGCCAATAGATCTTGCCGTTAAAGCAGTTTTGTGAGTATATTACTGAATTTTAGACTTTTTTTGTGTGATTTTCGTGATTTTCGCTGGTCATTACATCAGATTGGACCATTTATTTGCTTAAAGCAAAAGTTTGCAAGAGCCCCATTGACATCTATGAGCTGATGTCCACTACAAAATGGCTGGTGAGCCTACCGTTGCATGTTCGGTTGATACAGTGGCGTCGCGTGCAATTTGGCAACAATGTATTCTATCTATTTAAACTCATGTAAAATATCGAATTCAGGGAGTGCACAGTGCACGAGGAAAATTCGATACATTTAATGAGTTTAAATAGAGCAGTTGCATTGTTGCCAGATGGCACGCCACGCCACTGGGTTGATGTTCCGTTCGTCAAACAACCTCGGCGTTCTAGAATTCATCCCTTTATTGCCTCGATGCAGAAAAGATTATGAATAGGAGCACTTTTCAGTATACATAGATATACTGCAGCACAGGATAATGCAATCTTTTTTGCATGGATGCAGTAAATGGTTGAATTCTAGAACGCTACCAAACTGTGCAATTTGACGGCCCGTCAAACTGCAGAGTTATTTGACGATGGATGATGTGTCATCTGTTCACCAATCTATAGTCAACAAAACCTATAAGAACCCGTTTCGGAGGTGTTTTGGTCGAGGTTTTTGTTTGAATTTTAGAAATGTTAGGTTGGCAGTTCTACAGTTTGCGGTGAATTATAGCTATAGGCCCCGCTGACCCCGCCGGGCGGGGGGGGGGGGGGGGGGGGGAGTGCAACGCATCATGAAGCGCAAACATTTTGAGATGCGAAAGAGGATGAGCGAAAAGGAGGAAAGGAAAGGAAAAAGAAAAAAAATGAAAGGAAAAAGGAAAAAAAGGAAAGGAAAAGGAGAAAAAGAAAGAAAAGAGAACAGATTGAGGCAAATAGAAATTTAAGAAAAGTAGGGAGAAAGCAATGTAAAGGTTCTGAGTGCGTCTGCCAAAATTCACGTTCACAAAGTTCGGAGCTTTTTCAAACTCATGATATAGTGATATATTTTTTTTTAGTTTTATCCTTGTGAATAAATAAACATAATTTTTCTACATTAATTTTCAATAATTTTTAAAGAAGGAATTTTTCCGACAAAGCATAGGCTCCGCTTGTACGGGTGCGAAGGAGGGGGGGGGTTCCACCGAAGTGGCCAATTTTCTCCTCAGAAAAGAGGGGCGCAGCATTCGAATCGGTAGGGGGGCCTTTACTCAGCTACCTACGCTACTGGTGTCACACTCACAGCTGCCGTTTCGCGTATAATCAATGATATTTTTTCAATTCACCGATGATTCCACCGGTTGAGAAAAGATTACGCAGTTCAGTTCAGTACATGACTGTAATACACTAAAATACTCGCACCTGTAATCTTTTCTCTACCGGTGGAGTCGTCGATGACTTGCGGATATTTTAATCAATCAACGGAGTTTCCACCGATTAAGGAAAGATTACAGATCAGAGTATTTTCGTACAATACAGTCATACACTGAACTGAACTGTGTAATCTTTTCTCAACCGGTGGAATCATCGGTGAATAGAAAAACAGCATTGATTATACGCAAAACGGCAGCCCTGGTCACACTATGCTGTGAAGGGTTTTAATATGTGGTCACCCTGTCTAACCACTATGACACAAAGGGTTAAAAAGTTAGGACTTAGGAGACACACTGTAAATAGAGTGGAGATAAATATAGATAGAATATCGGTGGTGGGATAATGCAGGAACGATTTATATTCGCATTAAAACATTTAATGAATAAAACAAAAATTCGCACCTGATCTCTATATGCAGCTTTCGAACCCCTTCAGCTCATGCGAACAAACGCGGATGTTGATAGTGTTGACTACCTTGCCAGGGGTTGGAGTTGGAGCTCTTGTAAATCGGGTTTAATTCGGTGGACGATTGTTACTGATGCCTCCTGATACCCATAATGGTTTTTTTGGTGACTCCCTCTCGTCTCCATTCCCACCCCCCCCCCCCGTTTCGCTCATCGACGACATTTCATATCTATTTGACTGCTCGTTCCTATCTCACTGTTTAGTTTTGCCGCATTCGTTTGACGGCCCCTGCCGATAGTGCCGATGCTTGCCGTCAAATTTTTGCGTTGTCGCCAGAGCTTTTTGTTAAAATGGTCAGTTAAGGGGAGAAAGAGGTCGTATGTTAAGCAATGTTAAATATGCTTCACTTCTGGTGCACTTTTGTCAGGAACTATTTGACCTACAAGGCTGCAATTTTGCATGAAGTTGTGTATGAGTGTTGACTGGAAGTGGAAGTAAGATTTTAAAAATTCATTGAAAACTTTTTTTTTTCTTTTCTTTTAAGTTGAAACTTTGCTTGATTTTTTTACTTTTTTCTGAGCTCAGAATGTCTGTAAAAAAAAAAAAAAAAAAAAAAAAAAAAAAAAGCGAAGGAGCTACACAGAATATCCTAAACCCACTTAAAGAGCTTTTTCTGAGAAAAATTTTAAAAAAAGTTCATGAAAATAGCAATACTAGTTCCTGAGAAAAGTGCACCAAAAGTAAAAAACCAGGTTATTCAGTGTCGCAAAAAGAAAAAACTAAAAATCAGCGGACCTGATAAAGACTCTTCAACTTTAAAACTTCATAAAAAATTGATTTTTTTCTAAAGTACACAATGTATCATATCATTTTAAGCTGAAAACGTCCTCTTTCAAATAAAATTGAAGACAAATAAAAAAAACATTTTTCTCCCCATTTGGGACCTCCTTCTCCCCTTAAACAGCTTATATTTTCGCAAATGAGCAATTTTTTTTATTATTATTATTTTTTTTTACTTGCACATGTTTACATGGGCTACATACACTGAGAGAAATCACTTCTTTAACCCTCAAAGGACCAGGTTAGTTCAAAAGAACGCCATACTCTTCCATTTATATGGGGAAAGTAGTTAACTGTTCGTACTTAGGGGAGTTGGAATTGCCTGTATGACGAATTGAAGGCGCACTAAACCTCATCTTGTAGATGCTAATATCGATAATCGCGTTTCTTTCCAATGAAGACTGAAACAATGTGAAATAGACTAGATGAGAAAAACGAGTTTACTCGGGCTTGGTCCGTAAGGGGTTAAAAGCGAGGAAACACGTTTACTAGTGACAGTTTTCCTTGTGCGAAGTAAAGTTCTGATTGCTTGAAGGAGAATCACTGCCCTAACAAGGAATCTTTTACTTGTAGAAGCAGACATTTTCCTAGGGTTAAAGGAATGGATCTATTGCAAACTTTTGCTACAGCGCTATAGAGTTATCAATCTCATGTAAAATCACGTGAAAGACAGGTGGCAGCAGAAAGTCATAAAATGCAATAGCAAACTCACAAGATGCGTTTAACTGAAATCCAAGAAGGCGGTAAAATATCGAGCAACCTGCATGCAAGCACCATGAACATTGAACATCCAAGATGGCCAACCTCACAACATCGACCACAACCAATCACAACGCAAACAAACGCATAACCTCCGATGCTGTGAGGTTGTTAACGTTGGCCATCATGGATGTTCACGGTGCGTGCACACAGGTCGCTAGATATTTTACCGCCATCTTGGATTTCAGTTGAACGCCTCTTGTGAGTTTAATACTGCATTTTATGACTTTCTAATACCACTTATGGTCTTTTCACGTGATTTTACTTAAGATTTAACACTCTATATCGCTGCAACAAAAGTTTGCAACAGACCCATTCTCCCTTAGTCAATACTTCACTGTGCAGTTCTTTTAACACAAACAAAATACCTCTTAGATTTAAAAAACAAATATTCTCTCAGTGGAGAAGCAGGGGTTAAAGTCACCTGATAGCCCCTCTCTCCGTCCTATTCTAACACTCGCGTTCAAATGGATAAAGAGAGAGAAAAGACGAGTTCCTGGCTTCGGCTATGGTTGGAAAAGAAACAAGCATTAGGATCACCTGAAACCTACTTTTACGCGTAGATACGTGCCGTGGGATAAAGAAATACCCACCAACGTTTTCTAAGAAATGCACCAACTATCACTGAGATGAGCCTCGAAAAACGTCTGATCGGGTCAAAATGAAGTACGAACTCGGTGGATTGAGTTTTAATAAAGATCCCACGGGTCATTCGTGAAAATACGCTTTTGGATCTTCGATTCTCTGTGTCACGTCGCGCTGCCGTGATATAAGCTGCTAGAAATATAGTTTCTCATTTTAACCCTTTCAGATATCTGGTGCGTACATTTCAATGAACGTCTGAATAACGTTGAATCTTATGAAAAACATTGAAATACTATATGCACATCAATTTAAGTGAGGAAACAGCGCTTAGAATAACCATGTCGGTCAAAAATCCGTTTCTGAAAAAGAATAATTTCAGGGCTGAAAGGGCTAAAAGTTTTTATTTTTCATGCTCTTACGTGGATTTTTGAAGATAATATTGCTCTAACCTTATTTCTGCTGGTTTTTGTTTAAATGCCGCGAAGCATGTTCCAGTTCCAGCCCCAGGCTACACCACTGTGACGGGGTAAATGCATCCTTGCCACGATCATTATTGTGTAGGCTGTTTTTTAGGGGCAAGCCAGAGAGAAATAGAGACCCATCACACCGTATGCTCCCCGTGTTAGAAAAGTGAAGCAAGTTTTGCGGTCACAGTTTTGTTCGGGAGTCACCGGCTGCAACGATAAACAGTCGCCTACTGTTGAGTGGTGAGCTCAACAAAAGGCTGTGATTGGTCCGCGGTCCCGGAAACGGAAACAGGTTTTGCTTGTCGAATACAAACCAGACGCTCATCAGTCAACAGTAGGCGACTGTTGGCTGTTGTTTCGATGAGCTCCGACTAAAATTGAGCCCCGAAAAGTGGACACCTGTCGTAAGCTTTGTGTTGGGTCTCTATTTGTCTCTGGGGCAAGCAGTAAGGAAAAAGAAAAATAATAATATCCACAAGGCCACAAATATGCATATACTTATAGCTATAGAAGTGTATTTATAATTTTAGTCCGTTTCAACAGCTTGAGGTATTTGAGCTGATTTCTTATTCTATGTATGGATTTGAAAGAAAGGGGGTAGGCCGGTAGGAGCTTCATGCCGATAGCTTAAATTTCCGCTTAACTTACGGAATATACAAGTTTACTATTCATTCTTCTTTTGTATCCAAAAATTGCTCCAAACTGCACCTGTGAGTGATTAAATTTGCAACATTTTCTATGGGAGGACCCCCAGACCCTCCTTTAGAATGGGCGCCTTCCACATCCCCATAGTCACCTTCCCCAATTTTAGGAGGCCCCCGAAGTGCATCTTGCCCCAGGGCCCCCAGAGGTGTAACTACAGCCCTGCTCCATAGAAGGGAAAATGAAAGAGTTGGAAGAGATCCTGATGGCTGCCCCCAATAGCTTTCGAATTTGGATGCGGTTCGACATTTTGTGGAATCTGGTCGCCTCGAAATTTTGTCGTGAAATTTAAAAAAAAAAAAAAAAAAAAAATCGACTATACATTGAAATTCAACAACACTGTCCAACGCTCTTTGATCGCAATCGCTCCTCCCTCCCACTTTTAACTGGATTTATACGCTATATATATATATACATATATATGTATATTTACCGTATACTTCGCGGTCTCCAACAAAGTATTCACACGCTAAATCCTTTTCCTGTCTATTGCTTTGCCCTGTTTTTTTTTTTTTTTTTATTATATCCACCGCAACTGTCGATGACTTGAGCCCTGTTAAAATGTGACTTCCATGCGAGTGTTTTCAAGTGCTCTTAATTAAATTAAAAAATCCCGCAAGCTGTCAGATAGGGCCGTACCAGTGCAATGCAGCGCGGCGCAGCTAGCTCACGGGAAAAAATTGAAACTCTTTCACAGAAAAATTTAAATTCCGATTCATAAAATGCATCACCTTTCAGAGATCCTTGAAGTGTTTCGGGCTTTAACGTTTTTTAACTCACTTTTTCATAAATTAAGTTTTCCCGTTTTTCTGTTTTAAGGGGTCTCTCCACCTACGAATTTAAAAGCGCGAATGGACTGCTTGAGTCAATGGGCTTCTTTGTTGTCGATACATCGAACTCGACCTATCAACTTCAAGGCAGCTCATTGGCTTAATCAGTTTATTCGCGCTTTTAAATTCGCAGGTGGAGAGACCCCTTTAGTGCGAACTGTCTCAAAGGTCTTTTCATTCAGGTTTCCCTAGCCTATAAAATAAAAATAAAAATGTATTTAAACGTTTTTAAGTAAACCTCCTGGAGATTGATCAGAAGTTCTTCGCTGTTTTTATTAAGTGAATCGAAAGGTCTTTATAAATTATTATTATTTCATTTTACTGATTTGCCTAAACGAAGTAAGGTCGGGCTTCGTATTCGCAAGGGTTACTTTACTTATCCTAACCATCCGCATCCGTGGATACCATGGGCGGATACAGGGAATTGTCTTTCTCTCTCTCTCCTCCCATTTGAAAACGTGCGTTAGAAAAGGACAGAAGAGGGGGCCAAAGTCACGTGATGGCCCCCTCTGCTGTCCTTTTCTAACACATAAGTTCAAATGGAGGGAGAGAGAGAGAAAGACGATTCCCTGTATCCGCCCATGGTGGATACGAAATTCTGCGGGTATTGGGAAACATTTTCTAACCGCTAACCACTGACCAGTGACCAGCGAAATCAAGCATGATAAGATATACTGAAAAAAAATTCTGCATTTTTAACTATTTATTGTTAAAAGTGTGGTCAGCCAACCTCTCCTTTTGTTCTGTATGACCTGGCGCAGTTTTGTTGGTGTCTTGCAGTACCTTTCCTCGTTGATTTTCGTCCCTCTCTCAAGGCAGTTGACCAGCAAAACGCCTTTTTTGTCCAAAAATACAGGCCACAGGGCCATACAGAACAAAAGGAGAGGTTGGCTGACCAAAGGAGTCCGTTTTACACCATGAGAATGGCCGCTTTCAACTCACGTCCTCCTCGTCACGACAGTTCGCATCGCCAAATTCGGGTGGGAAACCATCGACCACCTTCCATATATAGTCCTGATTTGGCCCCAAGCAACTATGATTTGTTCCCCAACTTGAAACAACACTTGGGGGTCTTGAGGAGCTCGAAGAAGCTGTCAATTCCTCACTATGCGAGTTGGCGGGAGAGGGATATGACGCGAATTTGAAAAAGCTTTCTGAGAGACATGAAAAATGTATCGATCGTAATGACGACTACGTAGAAAAAAAGCTAAGAGTTCAAGCTTTCAGAATCTGTACTTGTTTTTTCAATAAAATGATTTTTTCTATGTGAAACAGCTTTGGAGACCTTAATTTACGGACAACCCTCGTCCTCGTGTTATTATTTCTGTTTAATATTATTATTTTTAACGCCACGTTTTATCGCTGTGACAAAAGTTCTGCAACACACCCATTCGTTGGTATTCCTTGCAACATCTACGCAGAACCAATTCCATTTGACTACGGAGCCTTGGCAATGTAACCAAGGAATTTTGGTTAAAATTCATTTTGTCAATTTAACCCCATTTTTAACTTTGAACAATTGAGTGATAAAATTCGACCCTTTAAGTGGGTTTGAATGGACCAAATGCAACGTTGCCGAAACAGTCACTTGATTCACGTTGCACCAGAAATGGACATTTTATCCGTTACCAAAGACAACAAAGAATGATGGTAATTGATAATTTTCCATCCACCGATCTAACAAACAGACAGGGCCGAGCCAGACAAAAAGAGTGCCAATTCACGAATAAATAATAATAAATAATAAAAAAAATAAAATAAAAAAGTGGGGAGGGTATGCAACCTTGCGAACGCGAGGGTGCGATGTTTCGCAGTGACGGACTAAATTGGATCGATTGGTGATGCAGGGATAGTAGGAATGAAGATTGAATTCAATCATTAGGAAAAAAAGGAGTAAAAAAAAATTAAACAATTAATTATTTAAAAAAATAAAAAAAGACATCGGCAGATCGCACGAGAGAGCACGAGAGAGAATGCAAATCTTTTACGTTTTCCATTATTTTTTATTCCATTCATTAGTGCGCTCACAAAAACGGATGGAAAAAAATAATAAATTAATACATTTCCAGTAATATTACACGGGAAAAGAATATATGATGGGAATAATTAATTGAAGTTTCAGTTCACATAATGGGAGGACGTGGGCTCTCGGAGAGGGGTATAACAGTAGCTGGAGAGGGAGGTTAGGGTGGACCGGACAAGGGCTGAAGCGAGGTCAAAGTAAACATTGTTGAAAATTTGAAAAAAAAAAAAATTACAATACACCTTATACCTTGAATTGTTCGCTCTCTGTCACAGTCTGATGCTATGGCGTGTGAATGGGTATCCAAAAAGGGCACATAGGTCATTCCATGGTCACAGATGGGACAAGCAAACAACTTAAATGTAATTTTTTTAATACTTCCCTTTATAATGGGGCTCTTGCAAACTTTTGCTGTGAGCAAATGAAAAGTTCATTCTGATATCAAAACCAGCAAAAATCACAATAATCCCAATTGTCATTAATGGGGCTCTTGCAAACTTTTACTGTGAGCAAATGAACCAATCTGATGTAAAAACCTGCAAAAATCTCGAAAATCACACCGAGAAAGTCTAAAATTCAGTAATAAAAACCTACATAACTACTTTAATGGCAAGATCGTAATGGCGCTTCAACGCAGGTATCATGGGAGATTCCTGTCAATTATGTCACTTTCTCTGCAGAAACACAGATATGTGTCTCTACTTAATAAGTAATCTCCCACGATACCTGCGTCTCTCCGCCATTAAGACCGATTTTGAGAGTGAATTTCGTCATTTTTATAGGTTCTTCCCCGCGCGGGGGTATGAACTAATTTAACATTAGCCCTTATGGAGCCTCGCTTTTCAAACATATTTTGGTCTACTATTTTTGCGAATAACTGTATCGAATCTCACATATGTTGTACAGCTTAGCATAGAATACATGTAAACCGAAAAGTTGAATCAATTAAAGGCGTCAGTTCTTTAAAAATCGAAGTTAACGTCGGTCATTGTTTACTTTTGCACCCATAACCTCTCTGTCGTACTTTCTATCGTGAATACCTAGCAGATAAATTGACCGAAACTTTCGTTTAAGTTCGTCAGTTTCAACTTTGGCATAAGCCATCATAAGCTGTATCATGTAAGCCATATCATATCTGAGTACTTTTGAAAAATAAAAGTAATGGGGCTGTTGCACACTTTTGCTTTACGCGATTTAATAGTCGATTCTGGTGTACAAACCTTCAAAAATAACGATATCAGCACTAAAAACTTTCGAAATCCACTCCTCCACTCAATAAACGCTTTTGGTTGCGAGGGCGTAATGGTGGCTGAGGGTAGTAATAATGGGAGATTCCCATCTAACAATACTGTAACTCCATCAAGAAGTGACCAATAAGAGACGACTTTCATGTGACACCAGTGTCACTAGGTGTCACAGTACCATTCATCGGATGATGTGGATCACTATACTCTGGTGAATAATTACTCTGTGAATCATCCTTGTCAGCATAGAGAGAGTGACGAAATTTAGATAGGAATCTCCCATTATTATTGCCCTCAGCCATCATTACGCCCTCGCAAATAAAAGCGATTATTGAGTTTAGGGGTGGATCTCTGAAGTTTTTTGTGCTACCATCGTTAGTTTTGGGGGTTTTCACACCAGAATCGACTATTTAATCGCTTATAGCAAAATAGCAAAAGTGTCCTACAGCCCCATTGGCATTCTTTTGAAACAGTTTTACGTCTCGGCTCCATAAGCCGCAATGTTAATTTGGTTCATACCCCCGAGCGGGGAAGTCCAGCCTATGACAGTAACCGCTTCAAATCTCGCCGCTAGGGGCCGGTCTTCTTCTATATAGAGTCCCTATTTGTAGAGAGTTAAGACAAGAGGGTAGTCAACTTCTGATTGGTCGATGAATCTTAGGCTCTACAGATACCGCCATTGGATGCGATTTTGCACTTTTGTTTACAATCGCAGTTGTTTACCAACGGTATTTTGCGGATAACGAGTTAATTTTCGACGAATCTGTTATTTTTAATCATGATACGCCTCAAGAATGTCTATAAATCCCAAAAGAATCTTTCAAAGCGTAAATACACGTCGATCCACAAAAGCAGTAAAAGATTACGGCGTTAGAAACTCAGCGGCACTGTTATCTTTGCAGAGGACGAAAACACAACAACGGCCCTCAGAATGTAAACAACTGTGCAAAATCGCATCCAATGGCGGCGCCCATGGTTTCACTTGTCTTAACTCTCTACATATAGGGACTCTACTTCTATAATGTCTTTGCTCGGTACTCCTTATGACGAACTTCCATCGAGGAACTCTAATAGCAAGGTGCGCGAAGGATGTGATGTTGCATACGTAGCAAGGTGCGCGAAGTATGCGATGTTGCATACGTAGCAAGGCGCGATGGAATGAGCGAGCGGTGACAGGACGGAACCCATTGGACACGACATACACACGGCGCGGCTGCCTACACAGAAAGAATATGCTCGTGCATATAGAGATGATAATGAAGGCTGAAATAATGCTGCACGTAAACAAACATAACCCGGAGAAGCTGATGCGGACGGTGGCGGACGCGGAATGGCATAGCATAGCTTGTGTGCACGATGATAATATTAAATAAATAGTTGGCCGTATTTTATTTTTTCTCCCCGTATAGAGTACAGCAGATGATATTTAAAACACAAAAGTTAACCGTAAAAATATGAAATGTTATTCTTTCTGTTATCTCTGCTCCGGTGTCGCGGGGTTGCACGGATTTATCATCGCAGGACCACGGAATGCTATTTTTAGCACCCCCTCCCCCTCCCCTCCCCCCTCCCACCCTTCGGCTCTTATTCATCCTCGCCCGAACCTTTTTTTGTTCGAATCGGTGCTGGGCAAGGTCCCCCTCGGGGCGACCAACCGCCGACTGCTGCTGTCCGAGTATCACAATCCGTGACACAAACGGCGCCATCTCCTACCCTACAGTAGTTGAGTATCCTTGGTCCACTTACATCAAACCACGAACGATTATTACTACTCAGCCTTGACTCCGCGACGACTCTGGCCCGGCGAACCGATTTGTTGTAAAAAAAAAAAAAAAAAAATGTCGCTCCACGCACTCTGGTGCCGTATACACGCCGTGAAAATGTTGGACGCTAAGATGAAAAATAAAAGATATCAGAATGGGGCAGTTGCAAGGGTCTGAAATGTTGTGCTTTTCATAAAAAAAAAAAAAAAAAAAAAAAAATGAAAGTACTTGATGAGCTGAGGACAAATATGCCTTTGGTTTCTAATTTAGTCCCGTAGTTTTAAAGATGAGATGTATGCCCAAAATACATTGTTTTAAATGGGAATTCCGCGTAGTGACGTCACTACGCACACCACTTTTTACAACTTTTTATGAAAGTATCTCCAAAACTGGGGCACTTATTGTTAGAAAAAAAAAACCAAAGGCATCTTTGTTCTCAGCTCATCAAGTACTATCATTTTCTTTATAAAAATTCCAACATTTTAGACCCTTGCAACCAAGACTGCCGTTTTGCGTATAATCAGTGATATTTTTCAATTCGTCGATGATTCCACCGGTTGAGAAAAGATTACACAGTTCAGTTCAGTGCATGACTGTAAGAAACTAAAATACTCGCATCTGTAACCTTTTCTCAACCGGTGGAGTCGTCGATTACTTTAAAAAACTTTCGGATATTTTAATTTATCAACGGAGTCTCCACCGATTTAGGAAAGATTACAGATTAGAGTGTTTTCGTGCATTACAGTCATGCACTGAACTGAACTGTGTAATCTTTTCTCAACCGGTGGAATCATCGGTGAATAGAAAAATAGCATTGATTATTATACGCAAAACGGCAGCCCTGCTTGCGACTGCCCCATTTGGCTATTTTGTTAACTTTTCCTGTAAGTGATTTAATCGTTGAGTCTTGAGTGAATTTTGGCAAAAATTGCGGAGACTCAAAGACTCACAAGATGACTTTAAAGTTTGAGGCGTAATGGCGGAACTACGCAAGGTCGCGAGAACCTGAGTTGGGCAAATGCAGCCTGAAATCGTCTGAGAGCGGCTAAATTTGGAACATTTTTCAGGCACCTCCCCCAAGCAAGGAGGTGACGCACCTCCCCCCTCCCCCTAAATCGACCAGTGGGGTTTCCAAACTTGGGCCCCCTCCAAAAAAATTGTCTAGCTACGCCCGCTCATGACGGTGCGACAAACTTTGTCTGAAAGCGAATCACGTGATGCGTAGAATGGAGCTCTTGCAAGGTTCTGCTGTAGACAAAATGCCTATCCATTCTGATGTAAAATGCTGCAAAACGAACGATGAGACCATTAAAAAAGTCTAAAACTCACTCCTCGCAGAGAAAACTTAACTTGAAATTTCGGGTGACCACCCTTGCATGTATGCACCAACCTCGGATTCGGACCCCAAACAAAAGAACAGGATATGAAATTAAGTGCCGTCTTCCTCGTTTACTACGCAACGTAGAACTTTTATGTAGTTATCACCGTGCTCCTAGTGACAAAATGTGTATGCATGGACCTTTAATTCCTTCAAATTTACTTTTTGAAAGCAAATTCATTAATTTCCTTGTTCAACCTCGTAGGTTAAATTCTTTTGTTTGGGGTCCGAATCCGAGGTTGGTGCATACATGCAAGGGTGGTCACCCGAAATTTCAAGTTAAGTTTTCTCTGCGAGGAGTAAGTTTTAGACGTTTTTAATGGTCTCATCGTTATTTTCGCAGCATTTTACATTGGAATTGATACTCCATTTACCAACAGCAAAACCGTGCAAGAGCTCCATTCAACGCGCACCTGCTCCCAGGGAACACTATTCCATTAGCACTCGCATATTGATGGTCAAGACTTTCGAGAATAAATTCTCAAGCAATTTTGGTGATGGTAGGGGTAGTTGGCTCAAAACTTCAATACGGATACGAAGGACGTCCAGACAATATCGTTTGTTAGAAAACAATCGAAAACTGCGAGTTTTAGAAAAACAACTAGAGGCGCTATCTAGCGGATTAAAAGCTCTGGTAGTGTCACTCGAAGCACATTGCCAAGTGAAACAAAACATAGTGTAAAACACCACATCATGCCTGCGACACCAGATGGAGCGACCCTCCTCTGCCATTTAAATA
Organism: Trialeurodes vaporariorum; assembly: GCA_011764245.1. NCBI lineage: Eukaryota > Metazoa > Arthropoda > Insecta > Hemiptera > Aleyrodidae > Trialeurodes > Trialeurodes vaporariorum. The sequence goes on from VMOF01000220.1 coordinate 59,082,893, forward strand.
TATATGCATACAACCATACATCCGATGTAGCACATAATCATGCGTTATATATGTACATATAATATTTAAGTATTGATCGGGAACTATATAGTTCGCGGAGGAAAAAATGAAGAAAAAACTTATTATTAAAAGGAAAGTAACCTAATTAGACCGTCTCGTGTCACTAATTAGGTTTGAAATTATTGCTACTAGTTGATTGAAAAGAAAAAAGGGGCTCTGATTAGCTAGAAAGAGAGAGAGAGAGAGGGAGAAAGAGAGAGAGAGGAGAGAGAGAGAGAGAGAGAGAGAGAGAGGGATAGGGGGAGAGGAATATATCGAGTGCGAGAAGACTATATGACAGGGGGGAAGACGGGTGTGAGTGAAATTTCCACTGGACCCCCTAGACCCTGTCGACGTGAGAGGGATGTTGACCCCCCACCCACACCCCCAACCCTCCACGCCTTCTCTTTCACCCTCTCACTCTCGCAAGCCATAAGCTACACGCCGGACCGTGTTCATTACTGGTGACTAATGAGGCACATCAATTTGCTATATACTTTTTATACAAAATGTACGAGAGAGAGAGAGAGCGCTTTTGAGCTTTGAGCGCCTAGAAACGGGAAGGACGCAACACGCAACGAAACGACACGACGCAGCGTCTGCTCTGGATGTGTGCAATCATCATTCGACATCTTCGCAGCAGGACCCACTATAGCGGATCGAGGAATCTTTCCCTCTCTCTCTATACCTATTTGATCTCGTGTGTTAGAAAAGGATAGATTATGGGCAGTCACGTGACATTCGCCCTCTCTTTTTATCCTCTGCTAACACATGCATTCAAATGGACACGGGAAAGAGATGGAGAATTCACTGGATCCGCCAGTGGCCAGGACCGATGATCGACGATTCCCTTTGTAGACTTGACCGCGTTTCGACAGGGAATAATGGAACACGGGCAGCAACCGATATAACCTCCAAGTTATCCGTTCGAACGATGTCAGTCGGTTCAAATCTTAATTTAAGTGCGCTCAAACGCCTTGCGAGTTTCATACATTGATAAGGGTTCCGCGCTGTTATACTTCATACAATATTTGTCCAACGAGGAGTTGTATAGCAACAGAGAGGCTGATTCATGTTTTAAGTCCTATCCCAAAGTGTGACAGCATGGGCTATTTAATTCTGGTTTGTTCAATGCCTCGTATTTTTTAAAACTTAAATCAAAATTGTAATTAATCCAGTGGAAATGGGGCTGTTGCACACTTTTGCTACAAGCGATTTAATGGGTCTGTTGCACACTTCGGCTAGAGCGTTTTAAAGTATCTATCCTTTTGTAAAAAGCTGTAAAAATGACAATGGCAGCATCAGAAAACACCAAAATTCATTGATAAACTCACAAATCGCGAAAAACACTAGACACTATTCACCCCTGGATCTTTCCACCACGTGCACGATATTTCGCGAAATTAGCGCGGCACATTCAAATAATCACGGCCGTCTTTCCTCACAGCTGACTTCATGAACAAATAAAGTGAACACGGACAGCGTCTGTTTGAATTCTTACGTCTCAATATCCTCAATTCCTCACAAAAGATTAAGAAAGGTACGGAAACCGACATTTGTGTCAAAAACTTATCAAAATTAAACAATAACCTACATAGTTCCAAGTATGATTCCAACTTCAATCATCATCTTTGGAACTCATGTGCGTTATTGTTTCATTTTGATAAGTTTTCGACACAAATGTCGGTTTCCGTACCTTTCTTAATCTTTTGTGAGGAATTGAGGATACTGAGACGTAAGAATTCAAACAGACGCTGTCCGTGTTCACTTTATTTGTTCATGAAGTCAGCTGTGAGGAAAGACGGCCGTGATTATTTGAATGTGCCGCGCTAATTTCGCGAAATATCGTGCACGTGGTGGAAAGATCCAGGGGTGAATAGTGTCTAGTGTTTTTCGCGATTTGTGAGTTTATCAATGAATTTTGGTGTTTTCTGATGCTGCCATTGTCATTTTTACAGCTTTTTACATAAGGATTGATACTTTAAAACGCTCTAGCCGAAGTGTGCAACAGACCCATTAAATCGCTTGTAGCAAAAGTGTGCAACAGCCCCATTTCCACTGGATTAATTACAATTTTGATTTAAGTTTTAAAAAATACGAGGCATTGAACAAACCAGAATTAAATAGCCCATGCTGTCACACTTTGGGATAGGACTTAAAACATGAATCAGCCTCTCTGGCCTCATGAAACAGACCCATTGTCGATTCTGGTGTAAAAACCTCAAACCAATTTCAAGTGAATTTGTCACATTTTCCTTCTTAAGGTTTTTTATGTCCCAGAGGTCCTTCTCAGGTTAAAGTCGAGGTTAAAGTCTTCTCACGTTATCTCATTTTGATAAACAAGGAGTCTGCTCGTTCGCTTGTGACTCGCAGAGTTTCTCGACATTAAAATCAATGGACGATTCTGCTGTCCAATAACTAACGAACAGACCGATTGTTTATCGAAATGAGGAACGCGTTTTTTGACTACGCTCCGGTAGGAATTTCTGGGGCATACTACTGTGGGTAAACTAACGACTTGTCATCGCTTTAAAACAGGCAGTTAGGGCTTTATTCCTGTCAATTAGCTCATAAAAGCGTTAGGTTCTCAAATGCAAACCATAAATGAGGACTGCATAGTGCATAGTGCATAGGTTGGTCAACAGTTTTTGACTCAGGGACACAACCGTTTGCATCAGAATAGAACAGTGGAAGTCCCACCGGATATGGTGGCACGTTTCTTAAGCACGTTTAACAGGTATCATAGACATAGCCGTGGCCAGGATACTGTCTTTCTCTCTTTTAGCCCATTTAAACACATGTGTTAGAAAAGGATAGATATAAGGGCTGTCACGTGACTTCAGCCCCTGTTTCTGTCCTTTTCTAACACATGCGTTTAAATGGGCTAAGAGAGAAAAAGAGAATATCCTGGCTACGGCTATGATCATAGATACTATTCGCGTCTTTCTTTCGCGTTCAATTTTGACAGTTGATAGCTCCTCAATTTTATAACTGAGGTCCTGGCGACCCGAAGCTTCGATTTTAGATCATACGTTTTTTGGCCTGAAACGTGACAGTTTTTGAGGACTGCTAAGTGGGGGCAGATTTCGGAATTAACGCACCCTAGAATCACGTTAATTGATCTAATCATCAATTTTGGTTGATTGATGGAATCTGAAATAATTAACTGACAAATGTATAATAATATCTGTCTCAATTCATGGGATCAATTTCGACGTAGATAGAGAGCGGATTAAAGAATCCCTCCCCCTATCTCTCTCCCCTCTCTCTCTCTTCTCTCTCTTTCCTCTCTTTTTCTCCCATCTGAATTCATGTGTTCCAAAAAAAAATAGAGACAGGGGTAAAACTTAAAAGTCACACGATGTCCTCTCTACTCATCCTTGCCTGGTGCTTTCGTTCAAATGGGCGAGAGTGAGTGAGTGAGAGAGAGAGAGAAAGAGAGAGAGAGAGAGAGGGGGGGGAGAGAGAGAAAGCGCACACCTCGTCCTTGTGGGGACCATCTTAATCCCAAAACTAACCTTGTGGGTTATTTTGGACTTGCGGGGTACTTTTTCTCAACCCCACAAAGGAAAAAACTCAAAATAAAGGCTTTTTAATGCTATAGGTTAGATTAGGTTAGTTTGGTTAGGTTAGGTTAATTTTAAATTAACATGGCGGTCTTATGGAGAAACTTTACAAGGACGGGGGCGTAGGCCAGAGAGAGACAGAGAGAGAGAGAGTGATAGAGAGTGATAGAGAGGGAGAGAGAGAGAGAGAGAGAGAGAGAGAGAGAGAGAGAGAGAGAGAGAGAGAGAGAGAGAGAGGGAGAAAGAGAGATTCCTGTATCCGCGACCACGAGAAAGCTCGCAGTACCGCACTTTCTGTGGGCCGTCGAAATTTTTTCAACCGATTCCGCGACTATCAAAGGTGATAACTGTTAGACGACGTGAAAAATAAAAATAAATCAGATGATCAAATAGATAAATCCTTTCGCGGTAGCAGTGAGGCGGGGGGGGTGGTTGGAGGGGGAGGGAGGGGGTGACGCGACGAATGCAATTTCCATCCAACTCTCCTCACACTCACACTCGGCATCAAAGTTGACCGGGCAAATAAACACGAGAGTAAACATTCTAGGAAAACAGAGGTATCCGCTTTTATATAATTCATCTTGTTTGTGCTCGAGGATCGCGGGGGGGGGGGGGGGGGGGGGGGGGGGTAGGTCCCGAGAATGAGATCCGTTAAAGCCGCTTCCATCATAAATAGCGCAGCGGCGCGGGCAGGAGATGATTATATATACAGGACCATAAAGTCATAGATTGGAAGGGTGAAACCTTTCCATCGGTTGAAGGGAGGGGGCGGGACGCAGAGCGGGGGAGGGAGAAAAAAACTTCACTTGAGAGTGTTAGCGAGAAGTCCAGTTCGCGTCAAAGTGTTTACTTTGTTTTGTATGTTTCAGCATCGAAGTCAAAGTCCCGAAGCTGAGCCTTCCGTTCCCGCAGCTCTGCGAATCATACACACCTCCCTCTCTCTCTCTAGGAGAGATATTTTTGTTTGCTCACTGTAAAATACAATGAAATCGAGTTTGATTTATCGCTTTAAAACAAATCAATTACTCGGCATTGGTTATTACTTCATCGCAGGTACACCCGCAAATACATAACCTTACACTTAAACGCGTTCGTATATACGTGTATACATTACGTTACATTTTTACCTGTTACTACGCACACAAAAGCAATAACACGCACACCCCCAATCACGGAACCTCACACCGATACAATAGTCTCTGGATCCGATACTCAAGCCGGTTCATTCGGCGGGCGAACCAATCACGCGGTGCGCAGTCTGATCCGAAGAAAAAAATTGCAAAAATCCCACGCCCGATTGATTTACGGATAACAAGATTTATTAATATATATATATATATATATATTTTTTTTTTTTTTTGAACACAGGCTACCCTCCACCCTTATTCCAGGAGCTTCAACCTACCCTGGAGCACATGTGATCAAGTGACGAATTAAGTGAACGGACCTGGCTCTGATCATAAAATAAATCATACGTCAGAGGCAGATCTAGAATGTCTTTATTCGATCTGACTCTCTCCCTCTCTTTCTATCTCTCTCTTCCCCCCCTCTCTCTCTCTCTCTCTCTCTCTCTCTTTCTCTCTCTCCCTCGCCCATTTGAACGAAAGCACCAGGAAAGGATGAGAAGAGAAGCCATTGTGTGACTTTTAAGTTTTACCCCCATCTCCGTTTTTTCGCAACACAATTCAGATGGGAGAGAGAGAGAGAGAAGAGAGAGAGAGAGAGAGAGAGAGAGAGAGAGAGAGAGAGAGAGAGAGAGAGAGAGAGAGAGAGAGAGAGTGAGAGAGAGAGAGGTTCTTGAATCCGCATGTTATCTACAAGGGGTGTCCCAAAAGTACTGAGACTGATGCTGTAACTTTTGAACAAAACAAGCTATTGACCTGATCTTGGTCTCATTTAAAAGATCAACTCATTAACTTTCGATTGAAACCAAGATGAGCAAAATTGGTCAAGAATTGGACCGAGTTATGGCACTTTGAACATAACAAAAATGTTGACCCCCTACGGTTTTTTTAATGAAATTTATTCTTACCGGAACTGCTAAGTTTAAGCTTCGTCTGCTTTTCCCTCCGATTCTACTGACAAATCCTTTTCTTTTTCAAAGTATCGACCATTGAACTGGATACATTTTCGCATTCGTTCCTGCCACTTCACTTTCATGTTTTTTTTTAATTCGTCCGTTGAAATTGTGTTGAAAAATGTTTGAACCTCGGATTGAATCTCAGCTTTCGATTAGAATACGCGACCGCGGAATGCTTTTTTAAGAACCGGAAATAACCAAAAGTCACAGGGCGCAAGATCTGGACTGTAAAGTGAATGACGGATGGTCTCAATTTCATTTCTGTTCATAAAGTTGGTAGTGCAAAGTGAAGTGTGTGGTCTGGCATTATCTTGATGCAGCATCCAAGAGGCTTTCAAATTCGGCCGTTTCCGAGAAATGTGCATCCTTAATTCCATTAGAACATCCTGTTGTCGATGCGATCAGTTGATGAGCGTTATCAGTCTGATTGCTATGACAGCATCGTGAATTAGATAAGATGACCACGTAAAGGTGTTGCCATCTCATGTCCTGATAAATAATGCACGAGAAAATCCCATGCTTCACTTTTCGCTACGAAAAAGTATTCGTTTAAAAACCGTAGGGGGTCAACATTTTTGTTATGTTCAAAGTGCCATAACTCAGTCAATTGTAAACCGCTTTTGCTCATCTTGGTCTCAATCAAAAGCTATTGAGTTGATCTTTCAAACGAAATCAAGATCAGGTCGATAGCTTGTTTTTTTCAAAAGTTACAGCATCAGTCTCAGTACTTTTGGGACACCCTTTGTACGTCGAAATGGACCCCATGAATTGAGACAGAGATTATTACACATTTGTCAATTAATTATTTGAGATTCCATCAAGCAATCAAAATTGATGATTAGATGAATTAACGTGATTCCGAGGTGCGTTAATTCCAAAACTTGCCACCACTTGGCAGTCCTCAAAAACTGTCACCTTTTATGTCGAAAAACGTATGATCTAAAATCTGAGTTTTAGATCGTCAGGACCTCAGTTAGGTTTAAAATTAATTATGATATCTTCACCACTGGACTACTTTTTCTTTTCTATGAAATAAGATATTTTTTTTATGCTTTTTCTCCCCAAACTTCTTCAATATCCGCAAACGGGGCAGTCAGTTTTGCCCATTCCGCAGAATGAGCAATTGCGCGATCGATTTCGTAATATTTATCCGTACATATGCTCATTTCCTCAAAACATTTTGGAATCTGGCGTTATGTACAGATTTTCCACACACACACACAAAAAAAAAAAAACAAGCTAACTCAATTTTGCCCAAAATGGGGTTTAGCCCCTTTATAAAAAACTACATTATGATACATTTGTGTGATATTTTTTAGTCCTGGAGGTAAACAATTCCTTTTTAGATCTGACCATGCTGGTCTTACCGGGTAAAACCTATACTTGAACTAAAATTCTGTAAATAAAAAGTCAGTATGAAATAAAGCATGCAGCGTCTTCTTTGGGCCAAATATTTCCAAGTGAAACGTTTTGCAACTGTATTTGCAACGCAGTCAGTTTTAACGGTCCACCACTATTGAAGGTATTTTTTTCACTTTCGAAGTTTAGTAAAACGGTTGCCATTGTAAATACAAGTAATCAATTGAAAATAATTCTAATGTTAGATTTTGTTCTTACTGACATTGCTTTTGCACTTCTGAAGGTCTCAAAATAAAAACAGCCAACTCTTAAGTATGTGGCTTTGTCGGAAGTGTGATGACTAGTTGGGAGGCAAATGTGAGGAACGTCCATGGCTGACTGCGCGTCCTCTACATATAATTCTAAAATTATGCGAATTTGTTTCAAGAAAATAAACGCGAAAAAGTTCTTAATACTTTTATAATAAGTATTGTAATTTTCCCGTACTTTCGTTAGTTTTCTGAAGAACAGCCAAGATTTCATCAGATTTCAAATTTAGGTGAATTGCATTAGGGATACATAATTTTGAAATTATACGAATTCGTTTCAAGGAAATAAAAGCGAAAAGGTTTTTAATATTCTCATAATAATCATCATGATATTTTCATTTAGTTCGTTAGTTTTCTGGAAAACAGCAACGATTTCACCGAATTTCAAATTTTTGGTGAATTGTATTACGGGTATACATAGTTCTGAAAATATATGAATTTGAATTTGTTCTTTATTTGACTTTGTTTCAAGAAAACAAAAGCGAAAACATTCTTAATACTCTTAAAATATAATTCTAATATTTTCATTGTTCGTTAGTTTTCTGAAAAACAGCAACGATTTCACCGAATTTCAAATTTTGGTGAATTGTATGACGGGTATACATAATTCTGAAAATATATGAATTTGAATTTGTTCGTTATTTGAATTTGTTTCAAGAAAACAAAAGCGAAAACGTTCTTATTGTTCTTAAAATATAATTATAATATTTTCATAGTTCGTTAGTTTTCTGAAAGAGACAGCAACGATTTCATCGGATTTCAAATTTTGGCAAATCGCATCACGGGTGTTTGTATGAATTAAACTAAAATAACTGCTGTGCGATATCAAGTCTATTACTTTTGAATAAATAGCGATTAGTTAAGTAAAAAGGTCAATCTGTGTAGTCGAAAGTACAAACGTGTAAAAAATTTGTGCAAATTAAGTATTCCGAGGATTCACCATTCTATCTTTTGAAACTTTCCCGACTACTCACAATCCTACATACTCGCGGAAACAGCACTACCCGCTCTTACTTGCCGCTGATAAAGTTCCTGCAATCTGTCGAGTATGCAATACCATTTCCAAGAGGTAGTTAGAGTTGCGTGGAGCAACTGCGACGAGACGCGATGCAACTGATCTGCTGACACTGGCGGATCCAGGAAGGAATTATTCCTTCTCTCTCTTTTCCCACTAGAGTTAGTGCTTCAGAAAAGGACAGATCAGGAGCAGTCACTCGATATTCGATCGCTCTTCTATCCTTTTCTATCGCATGCGTTCTTAGGGGACAAGAGAGAGAAGGACAATATCTTGGATCCGCTAGTGTCTGCCGAGTCTGCTCTATTTGCAATGGGGCTGTTGTACACTTTTGCTATAAGCGATTCATTAGTCGATTCTGCGGTGTAAAAACCTCCAAAAATTACGATGGCAGCACTAAAAACTTCCAAAATCCACTCCTAAACTCGATAAACGATTTTATTTGCGCGGGCGTAGTGGTGGCTGAGGGCAGTTACAATGGGAGATTCCCATCTGACAATATTGTAACTCCATCAAGAAGTGACCAATAAGAGACGACTTTTATTTGACACCGGTGTCACTAGGTGTTGCGGCACCATTCATCGGATATGGATCACTACTCTAATGACTAATAACTCTGTGAATCATCCTTGTCAGCATAGAAATAGTGACTAAATTTAGACAGGAGTCTCCCATTGTTACTGCCCTCGGCCACCATTACGCCCACGCAAATAAAAGCGTTTATTGAGTTTACGAGTGGATTTCGGAAGTTTTCAGTGCTGCCATTGTTATTTTTAGAGGTTTTTACAGCAGAATTGACTGTTAAATCGCTTATAGCAAAAGTGTGCAACAGCCCCATTCAAGGTCAGGCATTTGTGTCGTCAAATCAAAGTCTGTATAGTTGAATATCATACCGTATATTTCCCGAAACCCGCAACCTAAACTCTTCTTTATAACTTGAATTTTTTGCATAAATGGGGGCAGTTGTTTATGATTCGCTAAATAAACTTCGGTGTTTTGGAATTTTCTCATTGAAACGTAGCACAGTATGGATAACAGCTTGGAATTGATGGAGTAACTAAGAGATACTTATAATAATTTTACCTGTATTGAGATAGACTTTGAAATAAGATGAAATAATAAATGAATGACTTTTTATTTTCATTTGTCTATACTTTTCTGAATAACAGATAAGGGTCATTATTTTGTAACGGGTGGGACATTCAGACGACTTTGCAGTAATTTTTTTCAACTTTTTAATCATTTAAATGAAAAAACTATCCCACCAACAGAAAGGTCTTAACTTCTAGATAGTGATAGGATTTTCTAAATTTAAAAAAAGTCTATCCAAAGCTGAGAAAGGAGCAAAATAATAAGGGTGTAACGGGTGGGACAGAGAATGGACAAGGTTTTTGAATCACTTCAGAAAAAGTTGAAACTCTGTGAGTTTTGAAGAGATATAAATTTGGAAAAAATATTCGTTAGGTGAAGGTATGAGCTTTGATCCAACTTAAAGTTTTTTTTTCATTTACTAAATTATTTGTCTCTAAAAAAATTAAAAAGTAGCGTAACGGGTGGGACAGCTAGGTTTTGTAACGGGTGAGACGCGTGTGATTTTGTCATTGAAAATACAAATCAAACCTGCTGTAACATCAACACGTTTGGTTTTATTAGATTTAGATAATATTTTCGTCTCTGGTTGTATTTTAATGGAAAACAAGAATGCCAGGCACTAATTTTTAAATTTCAATTTTTGCATATCATGTCCACTTTACTGTAAAGAATGACCCATGAGGTTTTATTGACCGTATTTTTAGTTGGCCGTATCACACCGTTCACACACCTGACCAAAGCTTTAGTACGCTAAAAGAAATATCTTATTCCGTCTCACTTTTTCCCCTCCCCCTGTGTTTACACACCTAATTATGTAATCAAACAGCAAACAAGAGTCGCCATTGAACGGACAGCTGCATGCTCAACTCGCATAAACGATCAGAAATAAAATACGACCTCCGATTGGTCGATGAGCCTCTGTCCAAATTTTTTCGGCCGTATAGAAATTAACATGGAGTTTTTGTTTCGGGCCGTTTTCTTCGAAATCTGTGCAAAATTTATCAATTCTCTCCCGAATCGATTTAGCAGGTTTTTCTGAGTAAAATAATATGATATACTTGATATTCCTTTTTTTCCACCCTCCAAAATTGATACAGTATTTGTAAAGTGAAAAGTGATATTTTCAATGAAACCGCGCGAAAACAAGATTTTCCTGGAATCTGTTACAATTTTTTACCGTCCCAAATTATATAATTGAACTTTCCAGATTTTAATGAGACAATGGATGCACGCCGCACGGGTTACAATTAGATTCAAAATTGGTTAATTTATTATTAGATAGAAATGGGGCTCTTGCAAACTTTTGCTGTTAGCAAATGAATAGTCCAAAAAAAGTCTAAAATTCAATATTAAACTCACATAACTGCTGTAACGGCAAGTTCGTAATGGCGGTTCAACGCAGGTATCATGGGAGATTCCTGTCTATTATGTCACTTTCTCTCCAGAAACACGGAGATATGTCTCAATTTAGATAGGAATCTCCCATGATACCTGCGTCTCTCCGCCATTAAGCCCGATTCTGAGAGTGAATTTCCTGCTTTTTTAGTGTACTCATCGTCATTTTTATAGGTTTTTATGCAAGAATCAACACTTCAATCCCCTGTAGCAAAAATTTGCAAGAACCCCATTGCTATCTCCAAGTTTCTGAATTGTCCACGCATATTCAATACAGTGTTGCCAGGTTTGGACAGGGTAGACTAGTCTACGCGTGGACAGTTTTCGAGTTGAAAACTGTCCACGCTGTGGATAGGGATAGTGAATCGGAACATGGGAGCGTGGACAGTTGTGGACGGTTGTGGCTGTATTCTCATCAAAATAGTCCACGTGTGGTCGAATCTGTCCACTATTGGCAACACTGATTCAATATAAATACATCGCGACTCTTTTTTACTCTCTCTTTAAATATTATGTTAAGTAAGGTGACCCAAAGGTGGCCAGGTTCTTAAGGTGGCCCACCCTCTTTTCTTTAAGTTAGGTAGTTTCATGAATTGACAGTAGGTGAAGTTATAATGCTGAGTAAAAGGATGCTATCGCTTCCCCCATACCAAAAAAAAATCAAATGTGTCGGGTGATTCAGTCGGTGCGCAAAAGGGTGGTCACCATTTCGGCAGGCCTTCTTACAAGTTTCTCGTAATTAAACAAGCGTAAAAGCTAAACCTATGAACTAATATAATCTTGAGTATTGTCATACATTTTTTAAATGCTTATTTACCCCTCTTTCATGAGTCATGATTATCTTTTCGTACACTTTACCTGTTTTGACGATATCAGCAAATATTTGTGTAAACATGTGGTTTTGCTGGTGCACCTAAGGCGGCCCGCTCGTTTTTGTAACATGTTTATTGAAAAACTTATTAATTGAAAAATTAATGTTAACGAATCATAGGCCAGTATCATTAGCGTAAGGTGTCAAAACGCACAACTGGACCAAAAAATAGTAAAGAAATATAAAAAATGCCGCTGAATATAAATCACGGAAAATTTGAAAAAACAAGTTTTTCTTCCCTCCGTTTTTTGCACTCACTGGTGCTTATGGTCCCTGTTGGCTCCCTGATGGGCACTAATATTTAGTTTATAATTCCCTGTAATGCTAATTAGTAATGCTGTAATTATTAACTAATTAAATACTATCAGCAGCCAATTAATTATTATTAACAACCATTTTTGGAATATTATCATCAATTATAAATGGAAAAATTAGTGATGAAAAAATGAAAAAGAGTAAGGGGGCAAAAAAGGGTTAAAACCTCCCTTTAACATTATAACTTTATCATTATCATTGCAATTATTGATTGAACGAAGATATCGATTCCATCTGTGAACGATACAATTGCATTCGAATGCGTACGAATGAAATTTAAAAGGGGATGGCCACCTTAGGTGCATCAAAAATATTAGGGGTGACCACCATAGGTGCACGTTTTGCGCGATGTCAAAACCATGCGTTTTTCAAACTAAAAAAAAAGCCCGAAAACAAAACAAAATTAAAAAAAATGACATCAGTATATGATAGCCAACTGTCTGAAGAGTAAATTGACGTAGGTATTTCGTTTTCCCTCTCTCTCATGCTTTGTTAGTGCAAATTGGCTCCAAGCTTAGGTATGGCCACCTTTGGGTCACCTACCTTAATTAATACTTAATAATAAAATTATAATGAAAACTTAGCTCTTTCCATCCATATACCACGACTTTCCTTCATTAAGGGTTCCGAATTCCTTTGTTTTTTGAGGCATTGAAGATGGAACTCACGCTTTAAAGAAATATTCTGTCATCACACTTAACATTGATTCGAGCTCAAAAATGTAATCTGTAATGGGGCTGTTGCAAGCTTTTGCTGTTGGGTCATTCCACAGTAAAGTGGACATGATATGCAAAAATTGAAATTTAAAAATGATTGCCTAGCAGTCTTGTTTTGCAATAAAATGCAACCAGAGACGAAAATATCATCTAAATCTAATAAGGTCAAACGTGTTGATGTTACAGCAGGTTTGATGTGTATTTTCAATGACGAAATCACGCGCGTCCGTTACAAAACCTAGCTGTCCCACCCGTTACGCTACTTTTTAATTTTTTTAGAGACAAATAATTTAGTAAATGAAAAAAACGTTATGTAGGATCAAAGCTTGTACCCTCACCTTTAACACATATTTTTTCCAAATTTTCATCTCTTCAAAAGTCACAGAGTTTCAACTTTTTCTGAAGTGATTCAAAAACCTTGTCCATTTTCTGTCCCAACTGTTACGCCCTTATTTTGCTCTTTTCTCAGCTTTAGATAGACTTTTTATAAATTTTGAAAATCCTATCACTATCTAGAAGTTAAGACCTTTCTGTTGGTGGGATTGTTTTCTCATTTAAATGATTAAAAAGTTGACAAAAATTACTTCAAAGTCGTCTGAATGTCCCACCCGTTACATTAAAAGAATGACCCTGTTAGCAATTTTAGAGTTCCTCGAAGGAAATTTTGTTTGGGAGTCTCTTGCTCTCTCTCCCCCCCCCCTCTCTCTCTCTCTCTCTCTCTCTCTCTCTCTCTCTCTCTCTCTCTGTCTCTCCCTCTCCCTCCCTCTCTCTCCATCCATCCATAATAATGAATGTGATAGAAGAGAATAGAATCAGGGGCTATCTTGTGACCTTAGCCCCCCCCCTCCATCCCCTTTTAGCTCATGCATTGGAGAGAGGGAGAGAGAGAGAGAGAGGGGGGAGAGAGAGAGAAGGACAAGTTCCTAGATGTGCGCCGCTGCTAACTGAGCATAAGGATGCTCTGCATAATGGATCCTGTTCGCCCTACTCTATACGTGTGTACTCAAAAAGTGCATTTGGAATTCACAGGAAGGGGTTTTTATGTAACCTGGATTTGTTGTTTCAAAAATAGGAAAAAGTGTGGGAGAGCGGGAGAGAGGGGGCGGTCTAGGGTTTGCCTGTGCGATGCATTATTATGTGAGCATCTGGAGGGACACTGGAGAGTTGGCCGGGGTTTTTTGTTCGGCCACAGCCCAGGCCTTCCCGTAATTGAATTTTATTCATAGCCTGTATTCATATAAATTCTCGTTCGATGCAAAAAAGAAAAAAAAGGGGGAAAAAATCACGGAGAGGAACACAAAATAATTCAATTTATTGAATCTAATTATTTATTTTCTAAACGAAAAATGAGTTACAAAAGGACTTTTAGGTGAATCAGTTATAGTGAGTCCAGCAGCTATAGATTGAGTGTGGGATAGACGAGGAAGCGGGAGGAAGTTTTGTACCAGGAAACAGCGATCCAACCCAGTTAGTATAGGCAACCGGCGCTACCGAGTTACAAAGAGTGAGGTATGGTTTAGATTTACAGGCGCGGCCGGGCCTGGATGGGCCCGCGCTAAATACCGCACGTTTTGGCTTCATGGCGAAATGGGTGTATCTATACATTGAAAGATAAATGGTGCATGATTCCAATTAGAAGAATGAAATAAATGAAAACAATAGTTTACAGAATTAATTTTTTAAGCCTGATACATTTGTTTTTAATATTCTATTCATTTCGTACGTATTATCTTTTTTTTTTTTTTTTTCATTATTAATCGCGCTTCGAATCAGATGGATATTCTTCTCTTTTTTTTTTTTTTTTTTTTTTTTTGCGTGTCTGAATGTGAGCGAGTGTTAGTGCGTATGCTTTCGAATGGAAGGGTATATAGAAATATAATGCGAAGCCAGGGCGCTTCCCGTCCCGTACTTTCCGGGGAGGACGTGTGCGGTCATTGATGATGGAAGGGGGTGGTCCGAGATCCGTACGGGGTAGGGAGGTGGGCAAAAACGGCATATCAATATTAATGTATGTCAAAATCGAACAACCTTGCAACCCTAAAGCATTGTATTCACAAATTCCAAATAATAAATTCATCAAACATGCTTCGGCTAAATAAATAAAAAATAAATAAATAATAAAAAAAAAAAAAAAAAAAAAAAAAAAAAAAATGCTCAATTCTGAGCCCTCTTTTTTATAACACTCCCGCAAAAAGAGAGAGACAGACAGACACATATACAGAGTAAGAGAGAGAGATAGAGGGATAGAGAACCAGAGCGAGGGGGGGGGGGAATAGAAAAACATTGAAAAATTATTATGATGATGATCATAAAACACACTCACACTCTAACACGCGCATGATAAATATATTCGTGCATGTACGTGTGTATAAATATATGAAGAATGGTTCTTCCGTCGTTCATAACTCTCCAATGACGCATACATTTATTCAGTTAGTCGGAAACAGCGCTATACCGTACTGGAAAAACCCCGTAATAACGGGCGGCCATTATACATATAGATATATACACTTCTGGTCGTTTTGTTTTTTCATCATTCACCGAGTTAAATATTGTGTATTTTTGCAAAACCACAAAAATACCGACACCACAGCACAGCACACCGCACCACTCCGTCAACCTCAACGCCATAAGCCATTCCTCCCCCTCCCCCCTCCCCCCTCCACCCTCCCTGTACCCCTCCTTTTCCTTCATCGCCGCGCGGCCGTGGCCGGTTCCCCAATGCTCGACTCCTATCCCTGTGTCCCTGTTCCTGCTTATATGCCTGTTGGCTGATGCTCCTCTATACTCGGGCCATCAGTATATGGGCTGTTGGGGGCTGCTGGGCTGGGCTGGGCTGTCCCTACCGCCGACACCGCAAAGTGGGCTGATATAACCAATGGAGCTCTTGCAATGTTCTTCTACGTACAGGCAAATGGACTATCGATTCTAATGTAAAATGGGGCTCTTGCAAACTTTTGCTGTAGGGGATGGAAGAGTTGATTCTTGCATAAAAACCCATAAAAATGACGATGATTACATTTAAAAATCACGAAATTCACTCTCGGAATTGGGCTTAATGGCGAAGAGACGCAGGTATCATGGGAGATTCCTATCTAAAATGAGACATATCTCTGTGTTTCCATAGAGAAAGTGACATAATAGACAGGAATCTCCCATGATACCTGCGTTGAGACGCCATTATACAAACTTGCCGTTATAGAAGTTATGTGAGTTTATTACTGAATTTTAGACTTTTTTAGTGTGGTTTTCGTGATTTTCGCTGGTCTTTACATCAGATTAAACTATTTATTTGCATATAGAAAAAGTTTGCAAGAGCCCCATTCTGCGAAAATATAACGATGAGACAATTAAAAATGTTTAAAACTCACTCTTCGCAGAGAAAACTTAATTTGAAGTTTCGGGTGGACTATAGAGTCCCTGTATGTAAAGAGTTAAGACAAGTGAAACCATAGGCGCCGCCATTGGATGCGATTTTGCACATTTGTTTACATTCGGAGGGCCGTTGTTGTGTACAAAGATTACAGTGCCGCAGAGTTTCTGACAGTGTAATCTTTCACTGCTTTTGTTGATCGACATCTATTTACGCTTTTGAAGGTTCTTTTGAGAATTATGTAGACATTCTTGAGGTGCATCATGATTAAAATTAACAACTTAGTCCACATTTAACTCTTTTATCCGTAAAATACCGTTGGACTCCTTCGCTTGTAAACAAGAGCATGTAAACAAATGTGCGTATCGCATCCAATGGCGGCGTCCACAGAGCCTAAAACTCATCAACCAATCAGAGGCTGACTACCCTTTTGTCTTAACGCTCTACATTTAGGGACTCTAGGGTGGACACCCTTGCATGTATGCACCAGCCTCGGATTTGCACCTCCAAGCAAACAGCCGACATCTTGCTAGTTGACAATCGCCGTAATTCACGTAAGTATGTTATAAGTGTATCGCCGCTAAGAGCCTTCCAAATAGGAGAACGGCTGCCTGAAACGAACATCAAAGCAATTGCCTGAACTTGCCATGCATTGCCTCTGAACTTGCAGATTTTCGGCGAGCAAATCAGTCTTTTTCACCCACTGTGCGCTTGCTTCGCTCCACTTCAATTCACCATTTCCCACCAGCACAGCACTAACGTTAAACGGCCAACAACAGGATGGTTTGGCGCTCAATTTCCACCGGAAAAACCAATTCGTTGACTCTTTTTTCTCTGTTTCGTTTCGGTCGTCTCTTTCTATCGAGCCCCTATTTTTATGTCCGCTTGATTCTATCTCCGTACATATCATGGCTTTATCTACTCATGTTTTTTGGATGCCCTGACGAACTGCTGATAAAAATGTTGGTGAATGGGTTGGGCAAATAGCCCGAAAAGTCCTTCGTGAAATGCATTACACTTTGGATTTGTAATCAACCTGTGAGGAGCGCTCTTTCAACGCTTTCATATTCGTCAAAGAGTCCATCCTTTCGCTTCTGCAGGGCAAGGTACTTGTATTTAACAGGTATGATCGACTCACTTCCCGCGTCATCCTCAGTGGCGCGAAAATCAAAACAAGCAGAATCCAAGATGACCGACAAAAGATGAAAACACTTGGACATGACTTGGGACCAAGGTACTTAATTTTAACAGGTATGCTCGACTCGCTTCCCTCGTCATCCTCAGTGGCGCGCATTTCAAAATCACTGGAGCCAAGATGGCCGACAAAAGAAGAAAACTTATACTCTTTCTAGAAAACATCGGGCTGTTTTCTGGGGGGTGATCACGGAGGATCGTTTCGTTTCGGTATCGTTATCGTTATCGTTTGCATGAAATCAAATGGGCTTGCTTCTGCGCAACTCGATCGCGCAGGTGATCCCCTCCTCACCTCTTCCTACTTCAAACGATCGAGTAAACGACAGCCTCCAACTCATCGCTTCCTTTCGACCGTTTCAATCGTTACGAGAGGCTCAAAACGATTCGATCAGTTGAGCCACCCATAAGGTTACACGTAAACGATAACGATAACGAAAACGAAACGAAACGATCCTCCGTGATCACCCCCCAGCTTTCTTGGAGACAGAAGCCCGATGTTTTCTGGAAAGAGTATACGTTTTCTCCTTTTTTCGGCCATCTTGGCTCCAGTGATTTTGAACTGCGCGCCACTGAGGATGACGCGGGAAACGAGTCGAGTATACCTGTTAAATATAAGTACCTTGACTTGGGACATGATCAGGAGTAGGTTTGTTATAAAGATGGATGGAAGTGGAGCTCACTATTTAGTGTTTTTTCTCGCTTCGTCGATTTTAGTTGATTTGATTATCTCTCTGTGAACTCTTTTACAACGACAAAAATGTCCTGTATTTTCTTCTTTTGTCGGCCATCTTGGATTCTGCTTTCGCTTTTTGCGCCACTGAAGCGGCCACGGGAAGCGAGTCGAGCATACCTGTTAAATATAAGTAAGTACCTTGTCTGCAGGTATCCTTTCGCTAGAGGTGGTTTCAAAAGTGTCGGCGCACCCAGACCGATAATCTTCGGAATTTTTCAACATTATTTCTCTCGCTTCAAAATGAAAATGAATGGAAATGAATTTGAGCGTTAGATTTTCATATTGAGGAACACTTTAAAATTAAAAGTTCAAAGTCGAAGACAAGTTTTGTTTAGTTTTGAAGAAATGTTATCGAAAAATCGCTAAAGATTATAGTCCAGGTGCGCCTACTCTTCTGAAACCGAGCTCTACACGGAAAAAAAAGATTAGTGAAAATAACCATACGGATACCTGGTTTTGGCACCTGCTAGATGTTATGGTAAACTTGACCAGAAGTATGGTACATTTACCGATACTTTGAGTAAATTCGACATGCAATCAGGTAACATCACCTAGTACCTAGTCAAAACATAGTATACTTCTGGTTAACATTACCATAACATCTAGCAGGTGCCAAAATCAAGTATCCGTATGGTTATTTTCACCGTAGTTTTTTCTCCGTGTAGCCCAGAATCGGGACCTGCGGCCGCGGCCCGCAGGCCGATCCTTGAAATTCCCGACTTTTGAATAGAAATGGATAGAAACAGAAATCGGCGATTCATGGCCGCCCGCAGAAAAATTGTCGAGGGGATTTCTTAAATCTCAATGAGAGGTTTAGGGGACACCACCCAGTCTTCTGCAGGTCGGAGTACCCCCAATTCCCCTCTCCCACAAAAATAATGGGGAAAAATTGAGTTTTTACGCCCAATGGTACAATTGAGGACATTTACTGGAGGAAGGGTCCATGAAACAGGAGGTTTGCTCTCAAGCTAAAGACCTCCATTTACTCACAATGCACAATTCTCGGGAAGAGCGCACCCCTTGTTTTATGGGCCTATTATTCCGGAAATGTCCTCATTTTAACCCTTAACTGCAAATGAGCCCAGATCTGGAACAATTACTTTGAAGCCTTATCTAAAAGTAGGGGACTTGAGTTGTACTGTCACTGCATGGTGGGTAACATGTGGAACAGATACTAAACGAGTAAGAATTGTCGATTTTGTCCTAGAGCGCGCAGCACAGGATAGAGAACGTGCAGAGTGGTTGAAAATAGCTTACTGAAAATCTGATAGAGATTTTCCGATTTTCATTGTTATGTTTGGGAGTAACGCAGGGGTACCATGTACAAAAAACACAACTATTGAAACTTACTAACTTATTTTTTACTACTTTATTTTTTTTTTTTTTTTTTTAGCCTGAAAACTTTATTATCAGTTGCATGGATACCTAAACGCGGGTAAGGCCATATTTGGAACAATTAATATTCAGGCTCTTTACCATTGAAATATAATGGAAAGAATTTTTTCACTATTTTTCCCTGTCTCAAGGATCAAAATTGTACTGAAAAAAAAAATTATTTTATTGAAAAAAAAAAAGTCATGCAGTAAAGGGTTAAGTTATTGCAGTTGTATAGATCGATGGTAATGATTATTATGCGTTTGATACAATATGAATTTAAAGGGACAATAGATGATAATGATAGTAAGGAAAATGCTTATTACGACCATTCCTCGCAATTGGCAGTTAATTGCAAGGGTCTGAAATGTTTTGTTTTTTATAAAGAAAATGAAGGCACTTGATGAGCTGAGAACAAAGATGCATTTGATTTCTAATTAAGTCTCATAGTTCCAGAGATGAGATTTTGGCCAAAAATACATTGTTTTAAATGGGAATTTTGCGTTGTGACGTCTCTACGCACACGATTCTGTGCAACTTTACACAAGTGTATTTCCAAAACCGGGACACTTCGGAAAAACCCAAAGGCACCATTGTTCTCTGCTCATCAAGTACTATCATGTTCTTTATAAAAAATACATCGTTTTAGATCCTTGCAACTGCCCCCATCGTAGGGTAGATGTCCCAATTACCACAACCCTTAAGAAAAAATTTCCGTAAAATACTTGTAAAAAATGTTAATTTGTATCAAATCTAGGATCTGTTTGCACTAGGACCTATCAAATACATTCCAGTTTTATTAGAAAAAAAAAGAAAATAAAAAAAAAAATCAGGTCAAATTTCATTGATCAATCAGGGGGAAAAAAATTCTGAATAAAACTCGAAAAAATGGGCATGTCCCAATTATTGACGTATCAGTTGTTTCAACTATCGCCATACATATCTTCACCGGCTTTTCATCTATACATCATGTTTATTGTCAGGAAATATCAAAATTATAATAATTTAACCTTGCCCCTTAATGAAGCTACTAAGAAATCAGCACAAACAGATGGTGCTCGGCTGGTGTCCACTTCTGTGATTTTTTAAGAGCATAGTGCTGCTAAATATCAACTTTAAACTTTTCACCAGCCAAGCCAGCCTAAGAAAAACACTTATCCCTTATTCTCTTAAATTTCCCTGCGAATGTAGGCTTATGTTAAAGAATAAATTAATAGGATGGCGGTAACTGGGACAGAGGCGGTAATGGGTCTGTTGCACACTTCGGCTACAGCGTTTTAAAGTATCAGTACCTATGTAAAAAGCCGAGAAAATAACAATGGCAGCATCAGAAAACTCTAAAATGCAGTAATAAACTCACAAATTGCGAAATACACTAGACACTATTCACTCCTGCCTGTATCTTTCCAACACGTGCACGATATTTCGCGAAATTAGCGCGGCACATTCAAATAATCACGGCCGACTGTCATCACAGCTGACTTCATAAACAAATAAACAGTAAATACTGACGGTGTCTGTTCGAATTCCTACATCTCAATATCCTCAATTCCTCACAAAAGGTTGTAAAAGGTACGGAAACCGATATTTCTGTAGAAAACTTATCAAAATGAAACAATAACACACAGGAGTTTCAAGCATGATGATCGAAGTTGGAATCATCCTTGGAACTCATGTGTGTTACTGTTTCATTTTGATAAGTTTTCTACAGAAATATCGGTTTCCGTACCTTTTACAACCTTTTGTGAGGAATTGAGGATATTGAGATGTAGGAATTCGAACAGACACCGTCAGTATTTACTGTTTATTTGTTTATGAAGTCAGCTGAGATGACAGTCGGCCGTGATTATTTGAATGTGCCGCGCTAATTTCGCGAAATATCGTGCACGTGGTGGAAAGATACAGGGGTGAATAGTGTCTAGTGTTTTTCGCAATTTGTGAGTTTATTAATGAATTTTAGTGTTTTCTGATGCTGCCATTGTTATTTTCTCGGCTTTTTACATAGGAATCGATACTTTAAAACGCTGTAGCCGAAGTGTGCAACAGACCCATTGGGACTTCTACCTTAATCGTAACTTTGGAAGGGCAACAAATCCACCTATATCACCGAATCGCCTAGGACCTTTTGTCCACTTCGATGGAAGAAAAATCTACCGTGCTTGATGAAAAGATGCATGCACGGTAAATATCTTGTCTACCGGCGGTTGCTGAGGCTTTATCTGCAATCCTATTTTTTTTTTCTCCGTGTTTATCTACACTCTACGGATCCTGTTTTTGATTTAGTGTTTATTTTGATTTTAAAGCTCCTTCAATTTGGCATGATGCAACCTTGGCAACTCGTTGTTCCTATGTTCTGGATTCGTCTCTGCAAGCGGACTGAGGAAACTGTGGACACAATTAATCATGAGGTATCCGTAGAAACCAGTGGCGGAGCGTGCAATTTGGCAACGTTGCAGTCAGTCCATTTGAACCCATGAAAAAGATCGAACTATTGGGTGTTTGGTGAACACCTTCGTATTCGACCTTTTACGTGGCTCTAAATGGATACAGTACAGTGTTGCCAAATTGCACGCTCCACCACTGATAGAAACCACTTTCATCACTTTTAAAGATAAATATGCTAGCATAATAACATGTAAAATACAGCTACCGTCTATCCTAGGCAAAATAATCCAAAAGTGTCTGATGCAAAGGCATCAAGGCCACTCGCTCCTGAAAATGTTTGATTTTTTTTTTTTATTTTTTTTTTGTTTCGTTTTGTTTCTTTTTTTATCACACATACTCTCAGGATCATCTGAAGGTTTGGCAGCTGTTTTAATCATACAAGCTAGAGCTTCTTTATTTTTTATTTCGTGATTCTGAAAATATTAGTTTTTGGCACGTTTGTACCTTTTTTTCAGGAACTACTGAATGGATTTATGAAAAAAAAAAATTGGTTACGC
This sequence comes from Trialeurodes vaporariorum, assembly GCA_011764245.1. Lineage (NCBI taxonomy): Eukaryota > Metazoa > Arthropoda > Insecta > Hemiptera > Aleyrodidae > Trialeurodes > Trialeurodes vaporariorum. The sequence goes on from VMOF01000220.1 coordinate 59,105,265, forward strand.
AGACCTAAATCTCCTCTTTCAATTGACACGTGGTATAGTTTTAATTTATTATAAAATAAAGTTTTTAGGACTTTAGGAGCCATCAAAGTGAAAAAATAAAGCTAAAGTGGGTCGAAAATTTCAAAAATTTCCCAAAATATCATCTTGGAGAAAATAAAAATACTTAATTTTGTGTCAATTTAAAAGAACACATTTAGATCTACACGACGCAAAAAAAATGTCAAAAATTCATCTAAGAGAAAGTGAGTAAACAGGACAGAAAGTTGAAGAGATAGTTCCCGCATGTTTAGAAATATAGGCAGAACCGACTGGCCTCAAATCGACCTAATAGCACAGAATAATACAATTAGAACGGAAACTCTGTCGGATTTTGAAGCAAATTCATTTCGCGTCCGCCATGTTGGGATATAGGATGTTTACATCTGGATTCGCGCGCGAAAAAAAAAATATAACAGATCCGCGAAATTTGCATTCTGAAATGCCAATAGAAAAAAAGTGAGGCCGGAAACTTAAGATTTCTTCCCAGAATTTACAGAAATAAATGAATTTCAACACAAATCACACACGTCCGCCATGTTGGGATAAAGGACCACAGCGTTGCCTATTGGTGCCGTCCCTGGTAAAAAAAAACCTCAGGACCTCAGAGATGTCGAGGGAAATTGGGAACAAGAGGTCCTGGGGGCACCCACAGGATTTCTGAGGGCACCCTCGGGAAATTTTCTGTGGGCCCCTCGGGAAATTTTCTGTGGGCCCCCTCGGGAAATTTCTGAGGGCACCCCAGAAATCTTGAGGTCGCCCTCAAGATTTCTGAGGGTGCCCTCAGGACCTCATTTCCAATTACCCTCAGACTTCTGAGGTCCTGATCCGGGGGAAAGGGCCATAAAGTATTTCTGGTAACAAAAAAACAAAATTTTAGGAAAGCTTAGTCGAGTTTTCTGTAGAAATTCTTGTTCCTATCACAAAGGCTATGTACTTTACACCTTTTGTCAAGCCGGAGAATTTGGAGTCCGAACAGAAACTTTGCCCGTGGGGGGGTTCAAACCCACGACCTCCCGATTGATGGTCCAGCACTTTACCACTAGGCTACACTGCCCGCGATGATGATGGGCGAGAATTTCTCAATATAAAAATTGCGGGTGCCCTCAGGATTCTCTGGGGGTGCCCTCGGGATTCTCTGAGGGTGCCCAAAGGGATTCTCTGAGGGCCCCCTCAGAAACTTTTGAGGGCTTCCCACAAGATTTCTGAGGATGCCCTTGGAGCCCTTATTTTAAAATTTACGCTCAGACTTTTTTGAGGGCCTAGATTTTTTTTTTTGCAACTAAGGTTTTTTTAAAGGGACTTAGAAAAATTTCGTTTTTTGTAGATAATTTAATTTGTTTAACCTTCTAAGAGTAAGGGGCCCCGACTTTAGTACATGAATTACTTGTTCAGTGCAATAACGTTAACCTCAAAAATTATTTATTAGATTCTTAACAACTATAGGTTTTAATTGATTTAAAAGGAAAAAAATAATAATATGTATATCTAATAAATATGAGAATTTCTCGCTCAATGCATTGGTTTTAAACAGGAATTTGTTTCATCTTGGACTTTTAACCCTCTTTGAGCCAAAATGGATCCAGCCGATGAAAAAAATTTTTTTTTTGGGTTTTTTTTGACCTATAGGCCCCAAAGAACATGCTCAAGCAAAAACATTGAAAAAACCCATCGATTTTTTTTTTTATTATTATTACTAATTTCTTAACCAGTGGTGGCTTTGTGCCATGTGTGGCAAAAAAAATTTTACCTCCATTTGAATATATGGTAAAAAATCGATTGTTTTTCATGGAATCATATGATATGGGGTAAAAACAATGTTGCCGAAATGCACGAGTTACTATATTGAAAAAACCTCTAAAAAATTTAAAATTCGAAAGTCTGAGTGCGAGTTTTTTTCCTGTAAAAATTTTATTCCGGTCAGGGGCGCCATTTTACATTTTCCTTGGGGGGGGGGGGGGGGCCCTCCAAAAAAATTTGGGTGACTTTTTTTTTTTTTTTTTTCCGTGCATCCTCAAAAAAAATCTTTGACTAGATTTTTTGGCCACATTGAAAAAACCCTTTGGGGGGGCCCTTGCCCCCCTGTCATCCCCCAAAGGCGCCACTGGTTCCGGGCGGCTTCAAAATGATTGAAACTCACCCTCGAAGATTTCTGATCAGAATTTTTTAAAATTGTAAGGGGCCCCCCAAAAGATTCGGGATGCTCTGTGGGCGCCCTCAAGCGTTCTGCGGTCACCCTCAAGGCGCTCTGTGGTCGCCCTCAAGGTGCTCTGTGGTCGCCCACAAGCGCTCTGTGGTCGCCCTCAAACGCTCTGTGGTCGCCCTCAAGGTGCTCTGTGGTCGCCCTCAAGGTGCTCTGTGGTCGCCCTCAAGTGCTCAGTGGGCGCCCTCAAAGATTCTGTGGGCGCCCTCAAAGATTCTGTGGGTACCCTCAGAAAACCTCAGAGGCCCTCAAAAATCCTGAGGGTGCCCTCAGGATTTTCTGAGGTTCTCTGAGGTTTTTTTTTACCAGGGGTTAAATTCCAAACTTGCTTCCATTGGCTCTTATGGGAGTTTCCGTTCTGATTGTATTATTCTGTGCTAATAGGCGTTGAAGGGAAACAGAACAGATATGTCTACACATTAACCCTTTCATACCTAAAATTATTTTTATTCAGCTAGAAACAGATTTTTGACCAGCATGGTTGATCTTAGCGCTGTTTCCTCATCTAAATTAATGCGCATAATGTATATTATAATGTTTTCCATCATAAGATTCAATGATATTCAGACGTACTTACATTGAAATATACACCGGGTCTGAAAGGGTTAAACTTTCAATTCAAGCTCCTCGTGCCCGTTTTGTCCCTTGCCAGCTTGTCTCACTCGTCACACTGGTCAGCGGAAGGGGAACAAGGCATTTCTCATGATGCACCGAATGAGAAAGTAAATACGTTGTAAGCGATAAAAAGAAAAAATGAAAGCATAAGATTAAGCAAATAATTTATTGTTCACAATCCCGGGAGAGTAATTAAAACAGTAAAATAAGTGAGTAGAAGAGGAAGGTAGGAAATAGGGCGGTAGCAAAGCAGAATTGCAGTGTTGTCTGGATTAAATGGGGGGAGGGGGAGGGGGAGGGGGAGGGAGAGGGGGTGGTGAGGAGGCAAGGTTTGGGGGCTTGAGGGCTTGTAGAATGTAGAGTCGGTCGCGTAGAACAGAACAGCCCCAGTTCCAGTCCCTGACTTTGCCTCTTTCGCCGATAAACAAGACACGGAAAAAAATGCTTAATAATTCGAGGGGGTGCTGTGGAAGTTTAGGAAGGGTGTAAGGGAGGTGGGTTGGGTACAAGGAGTACAATGGTAGTTTGAAGGATTAGGCAGTCGGAACAAAGAACTGTCACAATAATTGAGAGGGAACCTTAATAAGAATTACACAGCTTGCGGCAGAAGGTGAGGCATTGTCTTGGCCAAGTGAGTGTCCCTGTCCCCCCTCCCCCCTCTCCACCAGTCGCGGGTCTGAAGATTTCTGCCAGAAGAGGCCGTTTCCACTCAAAAAGAAACCCTCTCGACTCAACTCCTCCGAGGCAGAGCACTGAGCAGTGAGCAGGGTGCGAGCGGCGCGGGTGTCGTCGTCAGAGTCGACGGCGGGTGGTATGGCGGCGTCCCTTTTGGCCCCGAGGCCACAAAGGGCAGCGTATATATTTATATGTCATTAGGATGTGACCTCTTGACAGACGCCAAACAAATGTTGCCAGCTTTTGTGTCATCCTGATGGGTGCCCCGCTCAAGATCAGCTTTTAAAAGCAGAAGCGGCGGATCCTCCAGGAGCAGGAGTCCCTCGTCCTTTCCTCTCTCTCTCTCTCTCTCTCTCTCCCTCTCTCTCTTTCTCTCTCTCTATCTCGCTCTCTCTTTCTCTCTATCTCTCTCACTCTCTCTCTCTCTCTCTCCCCTCTCTCTCTCTCTCTTCTCTCTCTCTCCCTCCCTCTCTCTCCCTCTCTCTCTCTGTCTCATCTCTCTCCCTCTCTCTCTCACCCTCACTCTCTCTCTCTCTGTCTCTCAATCCCCCCTCTCTCTCTATCTCTCTCTATCTCTATCTCTCTCTATCTCTATCTCTCTCTTCGACTGTATTTGAACACAAGTGTTAGAAAAGGGCGGAAAGAAGGGTCATCACGTGACTTTGGCCCTTTATCTCTGTCCTTCTCTAACGCTCGCGTTCAAATGTGACGAAAGAGAGAGAGAGAGAGAGAGAGAGAGAGAGAGAGAGAGAGAGAGAGAGAGAGAGAGAGAGAGAGAGAGAGAGAGAGAGAGAGAGACAGAGAGAGGAGTGCTATCCGCAATGGATCCCTGGATCCGCCTCTGTTCAAAAGTTGACTCCTCCTCTGAACTTACACAGCAAGCGTGTGTATAAAGTCACCACTTCAAAAACAGATTTCCGCATTTCTCTCTCTCTCTCTCTCTCTCTCTCTCTCTCTCTCTCTCTCTCTCTCTCTCTCTCTCTCTCTCCTCCCGAAGTTGCATTTTTTTTCTCTCTCCTCCACGAGGACTAAGGAGTTCCTGGATCCTCTCACTCTGCGTCGAGTTTTTCTTTTATCAGTTTATTTCTTTTTATCTCGTCACTCTAATTATTATAATTTCATCTTCCTCGTCTCTAGAGCGTCGCGTCGCGCGTCCGTCGGCAACTTGAAAGCATTTCCGCGCTTTTTAAGTTGAGCTGTTACTTGAACGTGCTTTTTCTCGCGCCATGACTTTCTCTCTCTCACGCTGCGCTGTTTCCTCGCACCTGAAAAAAAAATGAGTTTTTAAACAAATAAGAGAAGGTGTTAGGAAGATCATATAGTGGGCAGTGTTCTTTAGTGGGGCTCTTCCAAACTTTTGCTATAGGGAATGGGTCTGTTGCAAACTTTTGCTACAACAATTAAGAGTTTTTAATCTAACGTAAAGTCACCTGAAAAGTCCACTGGTGGCATCAGAAAGTCATAAAAATGCAATAATAAACTCACAAGAGGCATTTAATGAAATCCAAGATGGTGGAGAAGTATCGAGCAATTTGTATGCATGCACCACGAACATCCAAGGATAGCCAACATCACAACATCGATCACAACCAATCACAACGTAAACAAACACATAACATCTACCTTCAGTGAGGCCGTCAAAGTTGGCCACTCTCTCTCTCCTCCCATCTGAAAACGTGTGTTTGTCAACGGACAGAAATAGAATCGAAAGTCACGTGATGGCCTTCTGATAAAAGAGTTTTTTTTTTTTTTTTTTTTTTTTTTTTAAGATATTATCCAAAATCATTTCATTTCCCGTTTTGTTTTGTCGTTGTTTTTGTTTTGTTATGTACTTGGTTTTGTTTTTTGTTTTGTTTTTGTTTTTGTTTTTTTTTTTTTCTAATTACGAATAATTTATTCATCCCCGGGGTAAGTGATTGTTATTTCCCCTCTCCCACGCCTGATTATTTTTTTTCTCTCTCTCTCCCTCTCCCTCCCTCTGTCTCTCTCTCTCTCTCTCTCTCTCTCTCTCTCTCCTCTCTCTCTCTCTCTCTCTCTCTCTCTCTCTCTCTCTCTCTCTCTTTATCCATCTCTCTCGTCTGAAGGATGGACGTTTCTCGCCATGAAGCGCGGTCATTATCCAAACCTGCGGACGCGGGGGCGGTCTGTCCGCCGATCGCAGTGTCCCGTGAATTATACTGCCCCAGCCCCTGCCTCATTTTCAATCGCTTGATTGAAATAACGGTTTATGTTACGATTGAAAAATTATAGCTCGAGGGACCACTAAAAAATAAACGGGGGTGTATTCGATACATGCATGAATTTTTGAATTCTTTCTGGAGACCTCTGCATCGAAATAATTCATGCGGCATGATCCCCTTGTTGTCTCTTCATTACACTTTATTTCCCTTCCCTTGTTTGTACCCCCCCCCCCCCCCCACTAGCCTTCCACCAACGGCTTTTTTTTTTTTTTTTTTTTTTTTTTTTTTTTTTAAATCGCCGCCTCGTCATATCCAGTTTTCTGTAGGTTTGTTGTCGTCACGGAATGGAGCTTTTACACACTTTTGCTATAGACTATTTTAGTAGAGCGATAGGGGAGAGGCGGGCAAAGTGGAAAGGGTTTCGTAGAATGCTTGTATCTCTCACAGAACTTTATGAATATTGATGAAAATTTAAGAAAGTAAAAATTTGATTATTAAACTACCAAAAAACAACCCGAAAAATGACACAATATAGCTTAAAAAACCCTAAAAATCAATATAAAGAAAAAGTGTCATTTTCCACTTTGCCCACCCACGAGTGGGCAAAGTGGAAACTGGGGGGTGGGCAAAGTGGAAAGGCGATGAAAAAGTGGAAAAACAGCCGAAAATGCACTGATTGCACTTCCATTCACTTGTGCATGGAAAAAACAAATGTATCAAGCAAAAAAAAAGTTAATTTTAAATAATGAGAGATAAAAAATAGGCTTAAATAACAGGGTGTCTCAAACCACCTGGCAAGCTTTTATTGTGACCCAACTAAGGCAAATACAAAAACTCGGTGAAAGACCTACAGTGTATATCGACCACAAAGAATGCAATGGAAATATTTTCAGCCCCCCCCCCGGTAAGAATTTAGGGGGAATCCCCGTTTATCGCGTTTGTTTCAAATAGAAAGGAATAATGTCTTGACTTCCAATTCTGAAAGAAGAACATGAAAATTAAGGGGGGGGCGTCAGAAAAAAGATCCAAAATCGAGTGATACGTAGCTAAAAGGATCTTAAATAGAGAAAAACAATGGCGCAAACCGCACAGCAAACTGACTTTTCAATCCAAAGTTACGGCCGATTGAAATTTAGGAGTGCCCTCTGGGAAACGCAACTATACCTCTAAATTTCAATCGGCCATAACTTTGGATTGAATAGTCGGTAAGACTTGCGGTCTTGAATACTTCTTTATTGACGTTCCAAAACAAAACTACACAGTTATATTCAAATTTGAGTAAACGGAAGTACTCAATAAACCATCACTTTGATCAAAAAACCGAAAAGGGTATTATCAGACATGAAGGGAGGGCAAAGTGGAAACCCATTTTCCACTTTGCCCGCAAGGGCTCATTGAACATTTTCGTTAATTTTCTTAATAATGATAAGTAACTTTGCAAATCTGTTGAGTCTCAACTAATCTTTGATAACTATAGATTAAGAAAACATCTTTGTTAAATGAGACTTTTTGTAATAATTAACTTTAAATTTTGTTTAACCAGCACCGCATTATACTATCCACACCAGGTGAAAAGTTTGGTTATGTTTTAAATAATAATATTGTTGTTGTTTTCAAGTACCGATACGTCATTCGAGATTCACTATCATATAAGTTCTCGATTCGCCCATAGAGTGCGCCACATATGACGCGCTTATAGTATTTTCAGCCGTTTTCCACTTTGCCCACCCTTTCCACTTTGCCCGCGTCTCCCCTATATCGTATCAATTGCCGTCCGAGAGCCTCTGGTTCCAACCAAACTCTGATTCAATGTAATGGGGCAGTTGCAAGGGTCTGAAATGTTGTGTTTTCTATGAAGAAAATGAAAGTACTTGATGAGCTGAGAACAAAGATGCCTTTGGTTTTTAATTAAGTCCCATTGTTCCGGAGATAAGATTTAGGCCCAAAATACATTGTTTTAGATGGGAATTCCGCGCAGTGACGTCACTACACACACGAATTTTTGCAACTTTGCGCGTGTGTATCTCCAAAACCAAGACACTTAGGAAAAAACCAAAGGCACCATCGTTCTCAGATTATCAAGTACTATCATTTTCTATATAAAAAACACAACATTTCAGACCCTTGCAACTGCCCCATTTCCCCATAAGCGAACTTTTGAACGGAAATTTGGGATATTAAATCAAACAATTAATTCGACCTTTTAGCGATTATTAATTCTACGTCCTCGAAAATGCTTTATTTTGCCTGGTTCCACCGCTAAAACTGCCGAAATCAACAAGATATTACAGATTAAACGATGCGTTTGGAGGTTGGGATCACCCAAATGTTATTGTTGTTGTTGTGGAATTGGCGGGATTTCGGGCGATTCTAACCTACAAATGCAACATTTCATCTGTAATATCTTATTGATTTCGGCAGTTTTAGTCAAGGAGCCAGGCATAATTAAGCATTTTCGAGGACGTAGACTTTATATTCGCAAAAAGGTCGCATTAATTTAACTATTTTTTTTTTTTTTTTTTAGGTTCGATTTAATACCCTAAATTTCCGTTCAAAAGTTCGCTTATGGGGAAATTAGGTACATTGAACCTGAGTTTGTTTGGAACCAGAGACCCTCGAGCGGCAATCGATACGATATATCACTCTACTAAAACAGTCCATAAGCAATTTAGTAGTCGATTCTGGTGTAACAACCTCACAAAATAACGATGGCAGCACTAAAAACTTCCGAAATCCACTCCTAAATTCAATAAACGCTTTTATTTGCGTGAGTGTAATGGTGGCATAGGGCATTAATAATGGGAGATTCTTATCTTATACTCTGTTCCAGATAACATTGCACCTGAGTCGGACGAATAAAAACCGTAAATGGCAACAGCGCGTCCTAAGCCGTGGCGTTTTCGAACGCTGAGCAGGGTAGTCGTTTTGTCCGGGATTCTATTGTCCGGCTCGGGGCCGGACCCTTTTTCCACAGCTAGTGAACGACCCCCGGCAGAAAAATTAAATTTTTTTGTGCTTTCGATTTTTGAATTTTTGATTCAAAATCCGTATTCTGCTGAATGTGTTGAGAAAATTGATATCAAACTGTAGGGGAAAAAATGCATGCTTAATACATATGAGGCGGACATTGAATCAGAGGAATCGCGCATCAAATTTACTAAACGTGAATTTTTCCCCCGATAATTTGGTATCGATTTTCTCGACACGTTCAGTAAAATACGAATTTCAAGTCGAAAATTCAAAAATCGTAAACAAAAAAAAATTTAGTTTTCTGCCGGGAGTCGTTCATTAGCTGTGTAAAAAGGTTCATGCCCCGAGCCGGACAATAGTGCCTCGGACAAAAAGACTACCCTGCTCAGCGTTCGAGAACGCCATGGCTCAGGACGCGCTGTTGCCATTTACGGTTTTAATTCGTCCGACTCAGGTGCAATGTTATCTGGAACAGAGTATAATTTCGTCACTCTCTCTATGCTAACAAGGATGATCCAAAGAGTAATTAGTCGTCAGATGAGTGATCCATATCCGATGAATGGTACCTACCGTGGCATTTAGTGACACCGTTGTCAAATGAAATTCGTCTCTTATTGGTCACTTCTTGATGGAGTTACAGTATTGTTAGATGGGAATCTCTTATTGTTACTGCCCTCAGCCACCATCACGCTCGCGTAAATGAAAGCGTTTGTTGAGTTTAGGAGTGAATAGCGGAAGTTTTTAGCGCTACCATCGTTATTTTTGGAGGTTTTTACGACAACGGCGCAGTTGCAAGGATCTGAAATTGTGTGTTTTTTACAAAGAAAATGATAGTACTTGATGAGCTGAGAACAATTATGTCTTTGGATTTTTCCTAATAGTTCCGGTTTTGAAGATACACATCACGTGTAATGTTGTAAAAAATCGTCTGCGTAGTGACGTCATTACGCGGAATTCCCATTTAAAACAATGTATTTTGGACCAAAATCTCATCCCCGGAACAGTAGAACTTAATTGGAAACCAAAAGGCATCTTTGTTTTCAGCTCATCATGTCCTTTCATTCTCTTAATAAAAAGCACGACATTTCAGACCCTTGCAACTGCCCCATTAAGTTGAGGATCACTGCAAACTGATTTTGAAAATGCCGGTAATGGCGCAAAACTGCCGATTGCACAATATTGTATCTACAGCAGTGGCGTACGCAGGGGGGGAGGGGGGGGCTAAGGGGGCTAAAGCCCCCCCAGACCTCCGAATTTTGGGGGTGAGGGGAATGGGGGGGGGAATTTTCCGTCAAACGCTAATCAGCGCGAGCCCCTCCCAAGAACATTCCTGTGTACGCCACTGATCTACAGGTCTGAGCCGGAGTTTCCATTGGGTCTGTTGCAGTGGCGTATAGCGTGCAATTTGGCAACGTTGCAGTTCATCCAATTAAACCCACAAAAAAGATCGAAGTATTGGATGTTCGGTGAACACCTTCGCATTCGACCTTTTTCATGGGTTTTAATGGACAAAGTACAACGTTGCCAAATTGCACGCTACGCCACTGGTCTGTTGCGCACTCTTGCTGCAGATCCAGAAATGCCTGATTTTAAAGTTAAACGTTACGAGAAAACCGATAGATACAACAAAAACTCATTACATTACCACGGTATTAGAGAAAAAGTAACAATTAGTTTAGGCTGGCTTCAAAACAGATTTGAAAGTGACAGTAGGTAATGGCGCGAAACTTGATGACCTCATAGTACACGAAAATAAAAAGACTCGTAGAATTTACTATCTGCGTAGCTGATTTTGGAGTCGGCTATCAAGAATGGTAAATGCGACGTACCTTGTGGTCAGATCAAAGAGTAAACAAGAGTCGCAATTGAATGGCAGGCCTGCGTGGTCAACGTAGATAAGGGATCGGAACGCGGGCTGGCCTCTGATTGGCTGCAACGCGTGGAGCTAAAATGTCTTAGGGTATAGGGAAATTAACACGGGGTTTTCGTTCCGGGACGTTTATCTTGAAACCTGTGCAAAATCTTCTCTGCGCAATTTATGCGAGTCGATTTAGCAGAATTTTCCGAACAAATTGATAGGTAATAAGTGCCACTTTATTGCAAATTCGAAAAGACTGTTTCAGTTTAAAAGTACGCACAATAGTGTGATTACATGCTTGGCGTGTGATTGAGCAGTGTTTGAGTAACTCACTATTGTGAGTACTTTTAAACTGAAACAGTATTTTCGAATTTGCAATAAAGTGGCACTTATGACCTATCAATTTGTTCGAAAAATTCTGCTGAATCGACTCGCATAAATTGCGTAGAGATGATTTTTCACAGGTTTCGAGATAAACGTCCCGGAACGGAAACCCCGTGTTACTTTCCCTATACCTAGAGTCCCTGTATATCAAAGAGTCTCGCCATACGGGGTATAGATTCTGATTGGCTGCTAGATTTTAGGCTTTCACGGAGCTCAAGGAGGCGTTCTGTGTTATTCTCCATAAGAGAACCGTTAAAACACCCCTACGAGGAGACGTACACGCCTTCTCGGTGAACCGAACCAATCAGAGTGGACGCCTCCTTCTATTTCTTCTTCACGTGTCGAGACTCTTTGATATACAGGGACTCTACCTATACCCTAAGAAATTTTAGCTCCACGCGTTGCAGCCAATCAGAGGCCGGCCCGCGTTCCGATCCCTACGTTGAACACGCAGGCCTTCCATTCAATTGCGACTCTTGTTTACTCTTTGGGTCAGATGTACCAACAGGTTATCTTAATTTACCTCAAGGTACGTTGCATTTACCATATGATGGCAACATTTACCCTTACTTGATAGCAGACTCCAAAATCAGCTATGCAGATAGTAAATTCTACCAGTCTTTTATTCCGTGTATAGGTCGGAGCTGGTGTATCGATGATAGTGCATTTGCTTTTTGTGGCACGAAACAATAGTGATACGCCCTCTTTTTCTTTCCATCAGTCATATAATGTTAGGGTGAGCAGATGACACACCGTCCGCCGTCAAATAACTCTGCAGTTTGACGGGCCGTGAGACTGCACAGTCGTTTGACGAACGGAAGATCAACTGAGCGTGCAACGGTTGGCTCAACTGCCGTTTGCGGTGGATTTCGGCTCATCGATTACTTTTTGATCAGTACGAAACGCTTAACCCTCTAAAGACAAGTAGTGGGCCGATCTTTGAAATGATTAGATAAGGCTGGTAGACTAGATAAATGAAGGGATGCGGATGCTATTGGTCCCTTTGAAGTGTTTATAAAAAAGTAAAGCTCTTTAACCAAGTATCCCTTCGCTACATTCGATAAGCTATCGGCTGCTTGAAACAAGCCGATAAAAGCCGCTAGCTTATCGAATGTAGCGCAGGGATACTTGGTTAAAGAGCTCTACTTTTTTTCACACTTTAAAGGGACCAATAGCAGCCCTCCCATTTATCCAGTCTACCAGCCTTATCTAATCATTTCAAAGATCGGCCCACAGGTTAGTTCAAAAGAATGCCGCGCCACTCTTCCGTTTAATAGGGAAGGTAGTTAACTGTTCGTACTCGGGGGAGTTGGAATTGCCTATACGATACATTGAAGGCGCCCGAAGACACCTTATCGTGTAAGTGTTTTCATCGATAGTCGCGTTTATCCGGAATTGTGAGACTGGAACAATGTACAGTAGTCTAAAGGAGAAAAACGAGTATACTCGGGCTTGGCCCATAAAGGGTTAAGATTTCCGATAAATCCGATGAAAACTAACCTCAAAGAAGTAAACATCCGTTTTTCGTGTGTTCGCACGGGTGTTTTGGCGGTTATTGAAAAGTACACAGACATTTTTAGCATGAATACGCTGCGCTGCCTGTGATCGTTCGAAAATTCATCGGAGGAAGACCGATGAACTTCATCAGCTTTATCGGAAACATTATCCATTTAAACCCATGTAAAAGGTCGGATGCGAAGGTGTTCACCGAACATCCAATAGTTCGATCTTTTTCGTGGGTTTAAATGGACGAAAAGCATCGTTGCCAAGTTGCATACGACATCACTGTTTGCGAGGGAAAATAATACGCGACTTAATCATGTGACGTATGTTTATATTATGTACACTTACAATTCATTTTGTTCCCTGCGTATAAATATGAACCCGGGCCCGGGGGCTTGGAGCCGAGACCAAGGACTTCGATGTAGCCACGGTGGTATGAGGGTCATTAGGTATTCTTCGAACAAAATGTAAAATTGATTTGAAGCACGAAGGGTGGGTGCGAGGGATGCCGGAAATGTATATTCGAATGAGTAAAGATTAATGTTGCAAGGACAGGGCAGTATTTAAAAAAAAAAAAAAAAAAAAAAAAAAAAAAAAAAACGAGATAAACTTTAAAATGATGAGAACGATGAGCTTGATGAGCAACATATTCAATAAGTTAAAAAAAACAAGGTCTGATAAGATACGTGGGCTAGGCGGGGGGATAGAGTCAAAGCGGGGGAGGAATAATTGAATGAGGGTGCGATTTGCGAACTTGCATGCTGAAATGCAAGGGGAGAAAATTACGCTTCAGCACAGCAAACTCGCTCGAATCAGCTCGGAATATGACCGGTACTTTCTGCTCTAAGGACAAAAATGAACATTTCTGTTGGTTTGTGTTCGTTTCTAAAATTTCATTTCAGGTGATTCCAGACGAAATTTTTTCAAATTTCAATCCGATGGATAGCGCCACTAGTCGCTTTTCGGAAAAGTCCTTTTTTTGGCGTTTTAAACTGAAACCCTAGATAAAACGCAAAATCCAATAACGTCAGCACCCGCAAAAATTTTGTATGGATTTTTTAAGCCCGAAACGAGCAAAATTGGTTTAGAATTAAAGCCGTAAATTATGGAATTCATCTCGCCATAAGCCTAGTGAGTATGAGTGAGTGCGACTGATAATACGTCCATCAGCCTCACTCGCACTCTCGATGAGGCTTATGGGAATTTTCGTATTTCATCATTTCCGGCTTTACTTTTGAGTTTTTCAAATTGAATTTTTAGGGTATCTCCCTGAAGTATGCTCGCAGGTGCTGACGTTCCTCAAGTTTGTGTTTTTAGCGGAAATTTGTCCATTTCAGCCAAAAACTGTTGCCTTTTTGCGTAGCGCGACGTGGTGTCTACGGTTGGAACTAATCGACTCTGGAATCATCTTAAGGGGAGATGGAAGAGTTTTGGTCAATTTTTTTTTTTTTTTTTTTTTTTTTTTTTTTTTTTTTTTTTTTTATTTTTTATATATTAGCTAATTTGATAGAGGATATTTTGCTGACAAGGGGAGGCTCAGAAGTCGCCGCCTCCGATTTTGAAAACAATTGCACGAAAATGTAGCTAAAGTAAAACTGTTAGACCCGTGTTTCTCACTTTTTACGAATGGGCCTTCCTAAAGCGTCAGGAATTTTTTCAAAGTTGCCGAAATACACACGTAAATATTCGGAACGCTCTCCGATCGGGTTTTTACGTGAATTTCGGAAACTTTTAAAAAATTTCTGACGCTTCAGGAAGGCCCATTGGCAAAAAGTGAGAAACACGGGTCTAATAGTTTTACTTTAGCTGTACATTTTCGCGCAATTGTTTTCAAAATCGGAGGCGGCGACTTCTGAGCCTCCCCTTGTGAGTAAAACGATATATTACAGTAATACTTTTTTCTCCAATTATATTTTTTATATTTTTTTAAAAGTGCTGATTTATGGTAAAATTAGTCAATTTTTTTTAGAGAAAACGCTGTTTCTTCGGCTGTATTCCGGAAGTTTGGTTTATTATCTATCAGACCCATTATTTCAGGAACTAAAAGACCTAGCTTCCTGATTTTTTTTTATTAAAATGCTCAGAATCATAAGGACTACAAGTGAAACTAAAAGCTTTCATGTACATTTAAAACTATAAATAAATATTTTTCAAATATTTCAAATATTTCGAAAAAAATCGAAACATTATTTTTTTATTTTATTTTATTTTATTTTGTTTTGTTTTATTTTATTTTTTCAAATATTCTTTTAGTCCAGCTTTCATTCAAGTTTTTTTTTTTTTTTTTTTTTTTTTTTTTTTTTTTTTTTTATAGTTGTAGTTGAGGGTTAGGATAATAATGATGCAATAGAGACACTGAGACATTATACTCTGACCCCTTTCATTTCTTAGTTAAAATAAGTAAGTACTATATGCCTCTCAAAACAAAGTACCCTGATTGAACTTCTTATTGTTAAATGGAGCTGTCGCAAACTTTTGCTGCAGGCTTATAAATAGTTGATAAGGGGTAAAACTCTAAAATAATGACGATAAGCGCACGAAAAACTCACGAAATCCACTCCCAAAATCATAAAATGCTTTCAAACGCGAGACCGCAATGGCGGTGATTGCCGCCTTTTACTTTGGGGTTTCTTTTCTCAATAAGAGCCATCTTCACGAGATATTCTCGCGACACTACACAAGAAGAAGAAATAGGATATAATTGGCATGAATTTGGGTGGTAATTACCGCCAACACGGCTTTGCGTTTGATAGCGTTTTGTGAGTTTAGGAGTGGATTTAATTATTTTCAGTGCGCATATCCTCATTTTTATAGGGTTTTACCCCACAATTAATTATTAACCCATATATGCCCAACTTTATTTGAACATGTTGGGTGTTTTTTGGTGTTTTTCTCCAAAAACACCATCTTAGAGTTAAAAAAATTTTAAATTTAAAAATTGTGAAATTTTCTGGTCCAGCTAAATTATAGGTGCTGAAAGATCACATCATTGATTTTTGAGTAAAATTGGCCTAAATTTACTGTAATTTGGTCCCAAAAAAACCATTTTAAGTGGGTCGTTAACGCCCCAATGGGCATATATGGGTTAATAAGCCCGTAGCAAAAGTTTGCAACATCCATTGTTCTGTTGTTAACAATAGCATTTTCGATTTTTCATGACGTACTTAAGCGAATTTTCGCGATCGAATATGATTAACAATACCAACCTAACCTACATTTTCGAGGAAACTCGCAATTGAGTTTTTAGGTGTTTTCGGGGCATTGATGGCATCAATTCGATTTTGAATTCACCTCCGGACTTGAATTCAAAATTGAATTGATGCCATCGATGCCTGAAAGCACCGAAAAAGTTCCGAAAACACGATCCAGTTTCGTGTCATCTATACTGCGCTGTCATGCGTAGGTTGGCAATGATTTTGTATATTTCTATTGGAAATATTCGTCGCGAAAACACGGAATAAAACAATCAGAACGGAAACTCTGTCGGATTTTGAAGCGAATTCATTCCGCGTCCGCCATGTTGGGATACAGGATGTTTACATCTGGATTCTGGACTTTTTTTTTAAAAAAAAATATATATATATAGGACATGATCCGCGAAATTTTCATCCTGAAATGCCAGTAGAATAAAAGTGAGGCCGGAAACTAAGATTTCTGTCCAGAATTTACAGAAATAAATGAGCTTCAACACAAATCAACCGCGTCCGCCATGTTTGGATATATGACCACAGCGCAGCGTTGCCTATTGGTGCCGTTAAATTCCAAACTTGCTTCCATTGGCTCTCATGGGAGTTTCCGTTCTGATTGTATTATTCTGTGGCGAAAACTCGCTTCTTAAAAGAGTCATTCTGTTGTCGATGTCCTGATGGCAACGTGCCTCTTCGGTCGCGCAGGTGGTCGCTCTCCGGAAAGCACGGGGCAGTCACCTTGTTCATTCATACACTCAGACTACAATTATTTCAGAAATTAAGACTTTCGCATTCAATCCGCGGGACAGTTTCACAGCTCCCGCTGTCGACGTAAGCGGTCGCGTAAAACTTATTATTTCGTAACGGACAAAATATATGCGTACGTGCGAAGTGCTGCGTTGCGCGGAACAAGCGTGCGGGGTTGCGTTGTTTTCCGTTTAGTTGTGTACCTACTAAAACACTGAAAAGAAAGAGTCTGAAAAGTAGGCTGGGAAGCGGGATTCATGCGGGAAGAAAACGGCAACAATAAAACAAGAGCTGGCCGCGTGGTGAAAACACCGAGTCTTAGTACATACATCTACAGCGTAGCACGGGACATGAATAAATTAAGAAGGCGACACAAGACGAAAAGATTCGCGCTTAGAGAGAGGGAGAGAGAGGGGGAGAGAGGGAGAAAGAGTGAGTGAGGAAGAGAGAGAGAGAGAGAGAGAGAGAGAGAAAGCACACACCATGTCCTTGTGGGGACCATATTTGTGGGGTACTTTTTGAGGATCGCGCTCTCCTCCCTCTCTCTCTCTCTCTCTCTCTCTCTCTCTTTCTCTCTCTCTCTCTCTCTCTCTCTCTCTCTCTCTCACTCTCTCTCTCTCACTCTCTCTCTCCCTCTCTCTCTCTCTCGCTCGCTCTTTCCCTATCCTCACATTTGAACGCGAGTGTTGGAGAAGGACAGAGATAAAGGGCCAACGTCAGGTGATGACCCTTTTTTCCACCCTTTCCTAATACTTGTGTTCAAATACAGTCGAAGCGAGAGAAAGAGATAGTGATAGAGAGAGAGAGCGGGAGGGAGGGGGTTGGGAGGGGGAGCGGGAGGGGGAGCGGGAGCGGGAGGGAGGCAGAGGGAGTGAGAGAGAGAGAGCACACACCATGTCTTTGTGGGGACCATATCTTGCTTCCAAAACCAACCTTGTGGGTTATTTTGGACTTGTGGGGTACCTTTTGAGGATTGCACCCCCCCCTTCTCTCTCCCCTCGTATTTGAACGCGAGCGTTGGAGGAGGACAGAGATAAAGGGCCAAAGTCAGGTGATGACCCTTTTTTCCACCCTTTCCAAATACTTGTGTTCAAATGCAGTCGAAGAGAGAGAAAGAGACAGTGAGAGAGAGAGAAGAGAGAGAGAGAGAGAGAGAGGAGAGAGAGAGAGAGAGAGAGAGAGAGAGAGAGAGAGAGAGAGAAAAGAGAGAAAGAGAGAGAGAGAGAGAGAGAAAGAGAGAGAGAGGGGAAGAGAGAGAGAGAAGAGAGAGAGAGAGAGAGAGAGAGAGAGAGAGAAAGAGAGAGAGAGAGAGAGAGAGAGAGAGAGAGAGAGAGAGAGAGGTGAGAAAGGAGCCGAAACCCCGCGAATGCGATGGTGTACCGCTAGCAGTCAGGCAACGTCGAAGCGTCAATCGCGACGAAAGAATGAAACAATGAAATAAATCTATTAAAAGCTGGAAACGAATCGGACTCAGAATGGCGGGTAAATAAAACCTAGGGGCGAAATTTACGAGTTAAATGCATCAGCGACGCAACAGCAACATTCAGGTGCGAACGGCGCGCGGCGCCCGCCACCCCGCGCGTATTCAGTTTGCGTGAGGAAGGAAGAAACGTGGTTGGGGGGGGGGGGGGGGGGGGGGGGGGGGTTAGCATTTGGATGAATGAATCTCGAAAACCGACTCACTCGACATGACTTGACTTGACTTGATTTGACTGGCCCGACGAGCGCAGCAGAAGATCGCGCGACAATTTCAGAGCTGCCGTTTTGCGTATAAGTAATGACATTTTTCAATTCACCGATGATTCCACCGGTTGAGAAAAGATTACACAGTTCAGTTCAGTGTATGGCTGCGATGCACGAAAATACCCGCATCTGTAATATTTTCTCAATCGGTGGAGTTATCGAAGACTTTAAAAAATTGGTTGATATATAAATTAATTAACGGAGATTCCACCGATTGAGAAAAGTATACAGATCAGTGTATTTTCGTGTATTACAATCATTTACACTAAACTTAACTGTGTAATCTTTTCTCAACCGGTGGAATCATCGATGAATTGAAAAAAAATGCCATTGATTAAACGCAAAACGCCATCCCTGCGCGACATGGCAGCTCCGAGTGCAAGAAACGGAGGAGAGAGCATGACATTCATGCAGACCAGTAGCGCACCGAGAGTTTCTTCATCTCTCTCTTTTCTCCATTAAGAAACGTATGTTAGACAAGGATGGACAAGGGGATGAAACCCCCTCCTTCTGTCCTTTTCCTACTCATACATTCAAATGGGAAATGAGAGAGATGGAAGAGATCCTAACTGCGCCAGTGCAACGAGAGTTTCTTCATCTCTCTCTTTTCTCCATTAAGAAACGTATGTTAGACAAGGATGGACAAGGGGATAAAACCCCCTCCTTCTGTCCTTTTCCTACTCATACATTCAAATGGGAAATGAGAGAGATGGAAGATATCCTAGTCGCGCCAGTGATGCAGACTCTTGAGTCGTCTTGAGCAGTGAGCGCAGTTCGTCACCGCAATCACTTGTTCGTGCCGGTGTATTGCCGGTTGCCTATACACGCGGTGCGCGGTAGTGGTAGTGCGATGGTGGCGGAGCGAAAGGTAATAGTATTAAAATGCAGACATTCTGATTTTCCTCGGCTTGAGTTTCCTGGACAAAATTATAATATTACAACTGTGTCAAATTAATTAGTAAAATAATATATGCAATATCGATCAAGACGCAGAGACGCGGCATCGCAGAAGAGCAGGAGAGCGGTGGAGGAGCTCGGGATGTAGTTAAAATACATGCTGCCTCCTACAAGTTGAGGCTTTTGCGCTAATGAAAAGACTCATTCATATGCATGAGCTTTCTTAGTCAGGTTTTCGGGGGGGGGGGGCGCTGGCGTTGGGGCTGCCTGGCTGCCTTGGCTGGCTCACAGTACAATAAACATCACACCAACTTGCAGCCAGCCCGTAGCCAGCCCTTGCAAGCCTTGCTCCTTTGCCCCTTCCGCTGCTTTTCCTCGGGACCCTCCCCCTCCCCCCTCCCGCTCCTAATATATAAGTATATTCTGGCTCCCTTTAAACCCCATCCCCCCCATTCCCCTCTACACCGCCCGCGTACTCTGATCCGGCAGCCACAATCCCTGCAATCCCCGTGATTTTCAGCTGTACCCGGCACTGGCGCGCGGAGGTGTGGGTGTGGGTGACGGGATCCCCGAATTTTTCGCTCCTCTTAGGTCACTGCATGCCTTTTCTAATACGTCTCCGTTCAAAAATCCCCGCAACTTTCCATGGGGATCTTTGGGGGGGGGCGAACTTTTGCGCTAATGAAATTTAGTGAACGCGGCTGCTCCAAAACTTTTGTTACGCATGAATAGTGTGAGTGTGTGAGTGTGTGTGTGTCGTGTGTCGGCTCGCTAGTAAAAGTGTTCCGTACACCACCCCCCCCCCACTCTCTTGGGTGTCTTATAAAATGGAAAATTTTCTTCCCTGCTCTAGCGCATGGAAATAATTGAAAACGTTTCCGTGTAAGCAGCACGGGAAACAAAAAATTCTGTGTAAACACACAGAAAAAACAGAAAATAACACTTTGGTAGCGCTGACAAAACCTTTGGTAGAAAATTGACCCAGGAAAAGACTTCAGTTGAGCCAACCAAAAGCTCTTTACGCATAACTAAAGAGAGTTTGCTGGGTGAATAAAAAATTTGGTTGGCCCAACTGAAGTCTTTTGCTGGGTCATTTTTCTACTAAAGGTTTTGTCAGCGCTACCAAAGTGTTTTCTCCATTTTTTCTGTGCAATAAGCGCGGAAGTAATACTCGCAATCAGCTGGTTTCCGTGCGATGAGTCTCGCAGGAAATAGCCTGTAGTTTTTGCATAAGCTGTGAAGAAACACGGAAACTAATCTAGTTACAAAAATAAAAACCCAAAACTTCATTTTTGCCCTGTTCTGATAGTCTTCCACTATTCCGACTTTCTACACGGAAAAAAATCAGTGGTAAAATTAACCATAGCATAGTTGATTTTGGCACCTCCTACAAAGTATGGTAAATTTCACCTGATGTTTGGTATGATGAAGCACACTACTAGTTTAATATAACGCGCAGATGGATGCGTTGACCAAAAGTGTACCTCATCATGCCAAACATCAGGTGAAATTTACCATACTTTGTAGGAGGTGCCAAAATCAACTATGCTATGGTTAATTTTACCACTGATTTTTTTCCGTGTAGAGCCGATGTATGCAGAGAATGGGGCTCTTGTAATTTTTTGCTGTGAGCAAAATCAATAGTCCATTCTGATGTAACAATCAGCGGAAATCACGAAACTCACACTAAGAAAGTCTAAAATTCAGTAATAAATTCACATAACTGCTACAACGGCAGGTTCGGAATAGCGGTTCAACGCAGGTATCATGGGAGATTCCTGTCTGTTATGTCACTTTCCCGACAGAAATACAGAGAACTATCTCAATTTAAGATAGGAATCTCTGCGTTTCGCCATCATTAAGCCAAATTCTGAGAGTGAATTTCGTGATTTTTTAGTGTAGGTACTCATCGTCATTTTTACAAGTTTTTCTGCAAGAATCAACTCTTCAATTCCCTATAGCAAAAGTTCGCAAGAGCCCCATTAAGGTGATTCCAAACGAAACTTTTCCAGATTTCAATCCGATGGATAGCGCCACTTGTCGCTTTTTGGAAAAGACGTGTTTTTGGCGTTTTACACGGAAACCATAGATGCTACGCAAAATCCAACAACGTCAGCACCTGCAAATTTTTTAATGGATTTTTTGAGCCCAAAATGAGCAAAATTGGTTTAAAATCAAAGCCGTAAAGTATGAAATTTGTTTCGCCATAAAGCTTAGTGAGTGAGAGTGAGCGCGAGTGATGATACGTCAATCTGCCTCACTCGCACTCATTGCGGCTTACGGGAAGTTTCGTATTTCATTATTTCCGGCTTTATTTTTAAGTCTTTCAGCCTGAAACTTTCAGGGTATCTTCCTGAAGTATGCTCGCAGGTGATGACGTTCCTCAAATTTGTGTTTTTAGCGTGAATGGGGCTATTGCACACTTTCGCTATAAGCGATTTAATAGTCGATTACGGCATAAAAACCTCAAAAACTACCGATGGTGGCACTAAAAACTTCCAAAATCCACTCCTAAACTCAATAAACACAGTTATTTGCGAAGGCGTACTGGTGGCCGAAGGCACTAACAATGGGAGATTCCCATCTAACAATTTTGGAACTCCATCAAGAAGTGACCAATAAGAGACTACTTTCATTTGACACCGGTGTCACTAGGTGTTGCGGCACCATTCATCGGATGTGGATCATAACTCTGATGACTAATTACTCTGTGAATCATCCTTGTCAACATAGAAAGAGTGACGGAATTAAGTTAGGAATCTCCCATTGTTAGTGCCTTCGGCCACCATTACGCTCGCGCAAATAACTGTGTTTATTGAGTTTAGGAGTTGATTTTGGAAGTCTTTAGTGCCGCCATCGTTATTTTTTGAGGTTTTTAAGCCGTATACGACTACTAAATCGCTTAAAGCAAAAGTGTGCAATAGCCCCATTCGTCAAATGAAGCAAAAAACTGTTGACTTTTTGAGCAGCGCGACGTGCGTGGTGTCCACAGTTGGAACTAATCGACCCTGGAATCACCTTAAGACAAGAGGGTATAGCCAACCCATGGGGCCAAATAATGTTAGGACTTTTCGGCACTTGCCAATCGGTCATCGGTGGTCATCTCTAGATGACTGGTGTTCGCTTATGAGGGGTTGGAACTATGGTTAAAACCCCTTTCGTAAGTACGCACCATACATCTATACACAGCCGTAGCCAGGATATTGTCTTATTCTCTCTCTTAGCCCATGTAAACACATGTGTTAGAAAAGGACAGAAACAGGGGCTGAAGTCACGTGACAGCCCCTTTATCTATCCTTTTGTAACACATGTGTTTAAATTGGCTAAGAGAGAGAAAGACAATATCCTGGCTACGGCTATGCATCTATATATGAGGAGAATCGTGAGGTCCAAACATTATTTGGCCCCTGATTGGTCTAGAGTTTTAGGCTCTATACGGACGCCGCGCCGCCCTTGGGCTGCGATGTTGCACATTTGTTTTTATTATAAAACTGTTTACAAACGAAGAGGTCCAGTAGTATTATACGGATAAAAGAGTCAATGGAGCTATTGCACACTTTTGCTTTAAGCGATTTAATTAATATTCGATTCTGGTATAAAAACCTCCTAAAATAACGATGGTGGCACTATAATCCTCCGAAATCCGCACTTCTAAACCCAATAAACGCTTTTATTTGCGCGAGCGTAATGGCTTATAGGGCAGTAATAATGGGAGATTCCCATCTAACAATACTGTATGTAACTCCATGAAGAAGTGACCAATAAGAGACGACTTTCATTTGACACCGGTGTCGCTAGATGCCACGATACCATTCATCGGATGTGGATCACTGATGACAATATTACTCTGTGAATCATCCTTGTCAGCATAGAGAAAGCGACGAAATTAAGATGGGAATCTCCCATTATTACTGCCCTATACCACCGTTACACTTGCGCAAATAAAAACGTTAATTGAGTTTAGGAGTGGATTTCGGAAGTTTTTAGCGCTGCCATCGTTATTTTTGGAGGTTTTTACATCACAGAATCGACCATCAAATCGCGTATAGCAAAAGTGTGCCCCATTGTCGATGAAATTATTCATTTTAATCATGATACATCTGAAGAATGTATATAATTCCCAAAAGAATCTTTAAATGCGTAAATACAAAGGCCGTTCAAAAAATAATGCTTATTCAGGTTTTTTGGAAGAACAAAAGCAGCTATCAAAAAGCAGTTTAAGTGTGCTTAAAGTCCTTGTAATTTCCAATAAAACAAGACCAAGTAGAGCTGTGTAGCTTAAAAATTGACTGATATACAGGGTCTTGAAAATGGCATGTTGAAACTACCCCTCCAGGATTTTCAGCTATTTTTCCCTAGAAAAATAAAAAACAAAGAAAAATTAAATTGAAAAAATTGAGTGTTTTTATTGAAAAAAATTACAAAATCTTACTGATGTGTGGCCGGTCAGCAAG
This sequence comes from Trialeurodes vaporariorum, assembly GCA_011764245.1. Taxonomy (NCBI): domain Eukaryota; kingdom Metazoa; phylum Arthropoda; class Insecta; order Hemiptera; family Aleyrodidae; genus Trialeurodes; species Trialeurodes vaporariorum. Next base: position 59,128,718 of record VMOF01000220.1, read on the forward strand.
CACAGATTACAGGTTGGAACATGCACAGTACTCAGTACTTGCGACTTTTCTGTTTGACTTTTCTGTTCTGTTTGACGCGTGTGCGCAGTGCGAACTTCCAAATTTGTTTCGCGATGAATGCCGAGGAGAAAGAAGAGCAACGTCACGTTATTCATTAATGTTTTTTGCGTGGTTTATCAGTGAGAGAAGGTTTTACAGAAATGAAAGAAGTGTATTAAGACAACTGTTTAGACCGATATTAAGACAACGACCATAAGTCGTTGGTTTAAATTTTTTTTTGAGGGCCGGAAATCAGTGAAACTTCTTCAGAAATCCGGTTTGAAAAAACGATTATTCAGAAGTAGGCAGAAAGGCTGAGGCTTTGCGTGAAATATGATGGACAGTACTTCGAAAAAATTAAGAAAGGCGAGTCATCCAATTAAGACAACTAACTCAATTTTAGTAAGATCTTGTAATTTTTTTCAATAAAAACACTCAATTTTTTCAATTTAATTTTTCTTTGTTTTTTATTTTTCTTGGAAAAAATAGCTGAAAATCCTGGAGGGGTAGTTTCAACATGCCATTTTCAAGACCCTGTATATCAGTCAATTTTTAAGCTACACGCAGCTCTACTTGGTCTTGTTTTATTGGAAATTACAAGGACTTTAAGCACACACTTAAACTGCTTTTTGATAGGTGCTTTTGTTCTTCCAAAAAAACCCGAATGTGCATTATTTTTTGAACGGCCTATGTAAATAGATAATAAAGGAGAGAGAGAAAGGCAAATTCCTGTATCCACTCATGAGCTGCGCATGCGCGCACTGAAAATGCTGAATGAACATACTTACACTAACACACACGAACACACACAGACACACGTCAGACGTCTCGGAGACCGTATTTTATTCTTGAAGCTAAGCTGAAACTCATTTCGTGACCGAGTGCTCATTTTCCTACGGATGTGTTCGATGCGCTTAACTCATCATCACAAATGTGTATATTCTATTAGCATTCCAGCAAATATAAGCTCGCAAATCGCCTGACCCAGCCGTGCCGTGCCGCGCCGATATCAGTTATGCAAACCCGCAAAGCAGACAATCGGATCGAAGCTCATCGGAAAGGAAAAAGGCCCGCGAGTGATTGAACACCCACCTTGCAAAACGACAAATTACTGGCCGCGCTAAGACCCGGCGTTGTCAGATTCGATAGACTTACTATTCGATGGATATACAATTGTATCGTCCATAGTCGGCGAATTCAATAATCTCCGTCAACTCTTGGATTTTCGTAGGTAGGCCACCTGTACGAAAAAAAAAACAAAACAAACAAACAAAACCAAAAAAAAAGACAGGTAGAATTTATCATCTGCATAACTGATTTTGGAGTCTGCTGCGAAGTATAGTAAATTTCACTAGATTATGGTAAAATGTACCAAGATTTTAACTTCATTTACCACAAGGTACGTTGCATTTACCAAATTGTGGTGAAATTTACCATACCTGCTAGCGGACGCCAAAATCAGCTATGCAGATGGTAAATTCTACCAGTCTTTTTTTTCTTGTTTCGTTCGTCTCAGACCATTGTCAGTAGCGAGGCGTACGGTTTGGCAACGTTCCTTTCTCCCATTTAGATACATTAGAAAGGTCGAAATTCCTGGTCATCGCCGATGACTGAAGCGTTCGACTTTTTTGGTGAATTTAAATGGAGAAAATACATTGTTGCCAAATTTCACGCCTCGTCACTGACCATAGTGAGACGTTTTCAGAACTCGCATGTCATCACTTACCTTCTTTAAGTATTTGGAAAAGAAATTAGTTAGGTACTTGATCCAAGTAAAACGTGACAAGTGAACTAAGTTTAATCAAGAAAACGGACAAATTTAAGTTGAGAAGGGGTCAAATTATGGTACTTGGCAACCCTGTGTAGGTATGATGTTAAAGCGGAGCATTCTTTTCTCGTAATTATGAGCAGGCGTCAAATGAAATCAGTGTGGAATCGGCTTCGTCAATGATCAGCTTTAATACTTCTGATTAATATTAAATTGGCCGCCGGGCGATTGCGGTCCAGGTCATAACTAAGGTTCATGAAGCGAATCGGATGGGTGGGTGGGAAGGTTTCGATACTATCGACTTAAATTACGACATTGGTTGCTGACTGGTGACTGGCGCTTGGTTCGATAAATCGACCATTCGAGATAAGCACTCACCAATTGTAAAACAAACGTTTATTTAAATTAATACGGAATCATAACAGCCACGAAATTATGTTTAGTGCAGAGAAAAAACTGGGGAAACCCCTGTTTTGGTAGCGCTGACAAAACTTTTGGTATAACGTGGTGGCTCGTGCAGTTTGGCAACAATGTTCTCCCTCCATTAGATTCTACGTAAAACAATCGATTCGGCAGTGAAGCAGCGCTTCATCAGTATTCGATTATTTTATATAGATTCAAATGAAGGGAGAAACATTGTTGCCAAATGGCACGAGCTGCCACTGGAACTAACCAAAGTTTTTGTACGCCTAGCTGAACAGATTTTGCTGGGTGATCCACAGATTTAGTTGGCTCAACTAAAATCTTTTGCCGGGTAATTTTTTTCTGCCAAAGGTTTTGTCAGCGCTGTACCAAAGGGTTTTCTCTGTTCTTTCTGTGCAAGTACATGTAGTTTGGCAAAAATAGTGGGAAGCGTCACTTTTCGCGATGGTTGTGTGAATGCAGGATTAGATGGGGATGGAAAATAATACCGGAAAATTCGGTATAATGTTGCGCACTTTTGCTATACGCGATTTAACAGTCGATTTTGGTGCATTAACCTCGAAAAATAACGATGGCAGCACTACAAACTTCCGAAATGCACTCCTTATTCCAATAAGCGCTGTTATTTGCGCGAGCATAGTGGTGGCTGAGGGCAGTAATCATGGGAGATTCCTATCTTAACTTCGCCACTCTTTCTCTATGCTGACAAGAATGATTCACAGAGTAATTAGTCATCAGAGTAATGACCCACATCCGATGAATGGTACTGTGACACCTATAGTGACACTGGTGTCACATGAAAGTCGTCTCTTATTGGTCACCTCTTGATGGATTTACAGTATTGTTATAGATGAGAATCTCTCATTAATTGTGCCCTTAGCCACCATTACGCTCGCGCGAATAACCATCGTTTGTTGGGTTTAGGAGTGAATTGCGGAAGTTTTCAGTACTGCCATCGTTACTGTTCGAGGTTTTTGCGTCAGAATCTACTGTTAAATCGTTAATAGCAAAAATGTGCATTCGACCGGGCACGGCATGTCAGGTTGACATCCCTCCTTTGACATTTCTTAAACCAAGAGGAAGGTCAAAGATACGCCGCGCGTCGTATCAGCAAAAAATTAAATAGAATCATAAAAAAAAAAAAAAAAAAAAAAAAAAAAAAAAAAAAAAAAAAATCTTACTTTAAGCTATCGACATCAAAAACACGCTATCTTACTTTAAGCTATCGACATCAAAAACACGCGTTATAACGTGCGGTAGAATGTAATGGTTCCACGACAAAAACTATCGAAATTAAAAATCCCTTTTGGACCTTAAAGCGCCTAGATCCACCACTGCATTAAAGCTATTTTTAAGGCTATAAACAGTCTATAAAGCCTTGCTTTCGTTATACTGCTAGCTGGGTTGCCCTGTGACGTAGCACTCCACCGGTGATGACGTTCGACGCTGAATGCCTCTATCGCTTATTATCGAGTTTCTATTCGTTTCCGTCATTAGCGATTTACATATAAATCGTCAATAGATAAAGTAAAGTCCTGTCTACTTCCATTCAATGTCTTTGTCTAAACTAGTTCTAATTCCCAATAATAAAATACAAGTAGATTTACTACGTACGTTTCTCTGCAATCCTTCAATTAGAGGACAATTTATGTGATATTCAACAAAAAAAAGAAAAAATTAAAAAAAGAACCCCTCCAACTCACTCAGTCGATTTCCTCCGAGGCATTGGCGAACCCGGCCGGAGTGTTATGCATCTTCGGGTATGTCGAACATCTGCAAGAGTATAAATTAATAGTATTCGCGACTACTTTGTAAGCGTATTATTATGAGCCCGTCAGAGCAAAATAAGGGAAAGAGGGGTGCGGAGTGGGGGAGGGGGGGAGGGCAGAGGGACAGGCGGTTAAGAAGGAAGGGGCGAATATTTTCCCTGCTTGTTTTCAATCAGGATTGAAGAGCAGAAGGAGTGAGGGGGTTGGAGGGGGGGGAGAGAGAGGCTAGTCATCTCTTGGGGTAATGAGCTGTAGATTTTGATTTAAGCTCCAGCTCATTTTTGTGCGATAGTATAGTTGCGCTTGTGTCCGTCCGGGAGAGGAGTTTAAGTTACGACTCGCAGAGGAGCTCGAAGAGTAGCTAATTCATATTTCCAATCAAGCAGAGGCGTGACTTGGCGACTATAACTTACTCATGTTCATGTGTAGTGTAGTGGGCTCTCTGCTCTCTCTTCTCCTTATTATTATTACTATTCCTTTGGCCTACACAATTGAGCTCCACCCTAATTTCATACACCCTTAAAACAACAATCAGTCCGGCGAAAATGTATAGCCGAGCGCTGCATTTCGACTTCGAGCGAGCGCTGATCGGAATGGAGCTGAAGAATCGCTGAGTCTTGACCCGCGAACGAAAACGGTGTCTGCTGCTCGCCATAAAATCAGCAACCAGCGATGGGTCGTTTTTCTCGACCCTCGACGATGAAGTGGACGCTCGCCGGAGTCGCGTTGAATGAACACACGCAATGCACGCGCATCGCATATAGCGCCGACTCTTTTTGTCTTCTGTTGTGATTTATTGTATTTATTGAAAGCTACTTTTCCACATGAAGGTTTGTGGTCTCGCAACATTTTCCATGCAGAATCTCCCCCCCCCTTCTTCTCTATTTTCTCTCCTTTCTCTTATCTCTTTTTCTCCTCTCTCTTATCTGTAGTTTCTTTCTTCTCTATCTTTTCTCTCCTCTCTCTTATCTCTCTTCTATCTCTTCTCTCTCTTTTCTCTCGTATCTCTCCTCTATCTTCTCTCTCTTTTCTCTTTTTTTCTCCTCTCTCTTATTTGTTTCTTCCGTCTCTTTTCTCTCATTTCTCTTTTCTTTCTCTTCAATCTCTTCAATCTCCTCTCTCTTCTCTCTCTTTTCTCTATTTTTTCTCCTCTATCTTATCAGTCATTTCTATCTTCCCTCTCTTCTCTCTATTTTCTCTATTTTCTCCTCTTTCTCGCTCCTTTCTTCTCTCTCCTTTCTTCTCTCTCTTTTCTCTCTTTTCTCTCCTTTCTCTCTTTTCTCTCCTTTTTTCTCTCTCTTTTCTCTCTTTTCTCTCCTTTTTTCTCTCTCTTTTCTCTCTTTTCTCTCATTTCTCTTTTCTTTCTTTTATCTCTCCTCTCTCTTTTCTCTCGTATCTCTCATCTCTCTTCTCTCTCTTTTCTCTATTTTTCTCCTCTCTCTTATTTGTCTCTTCTGTCTCTTATCTCTCTTCTCTATTCCATCTCTTCTCTCTCTTTTATCTCCTTTCTCTTATCTCTCATCTCTCTCATTTCTTATCTCTCATCTCTCTCATCATAATGATAAAATAAAATCACAATGATTCAAAGCTCCTACATAGATTATTATTTTAACAAAATGTCGGTGCTTGATTTCTCCGTCTTCTATCACTGAAAAAAAGATATAGCAAAAATACTAGAAGCTCAACGATGTGTAAACCAAGGTAAGGGATGGTACTTTTACCAGCCAGAATTTCTATTGTCTGTTACATAGTTCTTAATTTATTTTTTTCATGAAATTCTGGAACTGTGACCATATTCAGAAATAGTAACACTAGATTTTTTTTTTTGTAAAAGTATACTGGACTCATTTTTGCGGCTCACATATCGTTGTGTACTGAAATTTATCATTTTTTAATTTTTGTAATATTACCAGAAACAGTTTCCTTAGAGAAAGTGACATAATAGACAGGAATCTCCCATGATACCTGCGTTGAGCCGCCATTACAAACTTGACGTTTTAACAATTATGTGAGTTTATTACTGAATTTTAGACTTTCTTAGTGTGATTTTTGTGATCTCCGCTGGTGTTTACATCAGAATGGACTATTTATTTGCTTATAGCAAAAGTTTGCAAGAGCCCCATTAATAAAAAAAGAAATATCATAATATATCCAAAAGCCATATACCCTTGCTTGTGTCCCATTATATTACGTATCAGTCGAAGAATAATGCAATCTGATGATTGATCATTTAAATGATAAAAATAACCATGATGTCTGGACATTGACTAGGGACGTCAAAGAAGTGTGGAGCTGGAGGCAAAGGCAGATACAGGCATTTGACTTTCTCTCTCTACTCCCATTTAAACGCGTTCGTTAGAAAGAGACGGCGCTAGGGGCTAAAGTCATGTGATAGCTCCCTCTCTGCTATTCTTTTCTAACGCATGTGTTCAAATGGTGGGAGAGAGAGAGAGAGAGAGAGAGAGAGAGAGAGAGAGAGAGATTCAAAGTTCCGTATCGGTCCCATGGCTGGAGGATTACGTGTGGCGCAATCTTCTTTCAAGAAGGAGGGACGCAGAGTGTTGAAAAGAGATACCTACGCGCCCTGTTATTGACCGATCAAAATCTCCCCCTAAAATATCTGACCAAAATGAAAAAGAATGAATGAAAGTTTTATTAAAGGCCCTAGCAATTTTGGGCGAACCCATACGTGCGTATACAGATGAAAAAAACGACAGAGATCTCGACCGTTGGGGGAAATGAAAGAAAAGCCATGAATAAATTTCAGCAAAGGGTGTTGGTCTGTATGTAGAGGCCAAACATTGTAAGTGTGAATGAATAAGTTTATTGTGCACATTATGGAGGGCGAAATAGTATACATTATCTTCATAAGTGCAGCTCAACTACCAAAAGTTCTTGTTTTTTTTTCTACACTTACCATTGGAAGAACTTCGCAGCACTCACCGTAACTCTCTTCTACAGCGACGAGGTATAATATAAAAGGTCTACAATTTGAATAGATATAGGTACCAATGTTTTGCGTTACAATTATCTTATTTGTTTACTGCGGAATCAGCCAATACCAATACTTGAAGTCAGTGGCGTAGCCAGGAACTTTCCTGGGGGGGGGGGGGGGGGGGGTCCCCGAATATTGTCAAGGGGGGGGTCCAAATATACTAATTTGGTAAAATTTGTCCGAAAACGCAAAAAATTAAATTTATTAGGGCAAATTTTGGAGTCAAAGGGAGGGGGTAGTCCAGATCCCCTGGACCCCCCCCCCTTGGCTTTGCCACTTCTTGAAGTATCCGAAGTGGAAAAACACGCCTTGTTTAAGCAAGTACAATCGCAGTATACCTCCTACCGTACTTTTGACACGAATGCTAATTTTAAACACTCGGCTACGCATATGCATAAGCCCCCTCAATTAACTAAAAATAATCAAAAAATAAAAAAGGGGGAGAGGTCATCACTTTCAACGCCCCCCCCCCCATGAGTCCCAAAAGCCGCCCATGAGGCATGAAGCAAGCATATTTAAGCATTTTCGAGGACCCAGAGTTCCGAGGTGCAAAAAGGTCGCATTATAATTTCTTGTTCTTACAGCTTCTTCTTGGTTTAGGTATCAGCCAGTGGCGTGGCGTACGTAGCGTGCAATTTAGCAACGATGTAATGTGTCCATTTAAATCCATTCAAAATATCGAACTATTGGGTGTTCGGTGAACGCACCTTCGCATTCAACCTTTTATATGGGTTTAAATGGACACAATACTATGTTGTCAAATTGCACCCTACGCCACTGGTATCAGCCACCATTCCCGTTAAAAAATGCGGGTACTGGAAGATTACATCGAGCGACTAGCTAAATGTTGTGCGTTTAAGCCGCGAATATTTAAGTCGGTGTTGGTCAAACAAATTCTTCTCAAGACTGCATCAAAGTCATCAGTCAAGTAACAGTTCTATCGCCAACTACTTTCGTTATGTTTATTTTTGAATGTGGCTGTTGCACACTTTTGCTATCAGCAATTTAACAGTCGATTTTGGTGTAAAAACCTCCAAAAATAATGATGGCAGCACCGACAATTTCCGAAATCTATACTCCTAAATTCAGTAAACGCTTTTATTTATGCGCCGTGATGGTTGCGTAGGGCAGTAATCTTATAATACTATGACTCCATCAAGAAGTGACCAATGAGAGACGACTTTCTTTTGACACCGCGGGTCGGCGCGGGTGTCACCAAGTGCCACGGTACCATTAAGTGGATGTAGATCACAACTATGATGTCTATTTTATGAATCTTCCTTGTCAGTATAGTGAGAGTCAGTGCCGGGGGGGGGGGGGCGGTGTCAGATCTCACAATGTTAAAAAAAATCGATGACTTCCATTTTTTTACCTTCGAATGAAACCCCCCCCCCCCGCCCCCTGATTCTGGTCACCTTAAACACCAATAACCAATGTCTTCTGGGTGTTTTTTTTTTTTTTTTTAATGGGACTTGTCCCCGTAAGATATGACCTGCCGTATCGTTTCAACTATAAGTAACGTAAATATTTTACGTTACTTATAATTAAAACGATAATTTAATCTAAATCAATTTTACGGTAAAATTGATTTAGATTGAGGTAAAAGTGATTTAGGAGAAATGAGAAATAATGTTTAAAATCTTTAACGTGAAAGTCAATGTATATTAAATTGCTACCTATCTAATTAGTACAAAAATGCCGCTGAGTTGCCAATAGTTATCGAAAATTATTTATTATCTTGTTGTTCTGAAAAAATAAATTTCGCGTCCCTTTCAAAATTTACTCTCCTTTCTATTTCTTGACTCTTTTTCAAAATATGATTTTCCCATGTACTATTGGGCTCGGGGGGGGGGGGGGGGGGGGCTGATTCCCGTGACCCCCTCCCCCTAAATACGCCACTGGTGAGAGTGACGAGATTAAGATAGGAATCTCCCATTATTACTACAAACGAGCAATAGCGATAGAGCAGTAGCGGCCCGTGAGATTTGGCAACCATGCATTTTTCCACTTAAACTTAGGTAAAAAATCGATTCAAGCGGAGGCTGGCAGCCTCCTCGAGTTTCGATTGTTTTCCATGCATTTAAATGGGATAAAAACACTGTTGCCAAATCTCACGAGCCGCCACAGCGATAGAGAGGTCCACACATGTTATTCGGTCCTATCTCAAAGTGTGACAGCATGGACGATCTGAATTTGGTTTGTTTGCCTCACTCTTTTTAACCTTAAATAAAAAATTGTGTTTAGTCTAAAGGAAAATGGTTTTAAACAAAAGAGCAAGTGTTTAGGAGTGGCTATATCTGGACACATAATTTTAACACAACTATCCATGTTAGAAAATTTTGCATTTTTCTGTTATTTGTCAGTTCCTTTACTGTGCAAATCCCTCCAGAAGAAACAGTTATATCAAAATCTGTGTCCTGCAGATATCCATTTTAAAACACTTGCAAAGACTGTTTTAGTAGAGCGATATATCGTATCGATTGCCGTCCGAGGGCCTCTGGTTCCAAACAAACTTTGGTTCAATGTAATTTCCCCATAAGCGGATTTTTGAACGGAAATTTAGGGTATTAAATCAAACAATTTATGCGACCTTTTTGCGATTATGAATTCTACGTCCTCGAAAATGCTTAATTTTGTCTGGTTCCACCCGTAAAACTGCCGGAATCAACAAGATATTACAGATTAAACGATGCGTTTGGAGGTTGGAATCACCCAAATGTTATTATTGTTGTTGTGGAATTGGCGGGATTTCGGGCTATTCTAACCTACAAATGCAACATTTAATCTGTAATATCTTATTGAATTCGGCAGTTTTAGTTAAGGAACCAGGCATAATTAAGCATTTTTGAGGACGTAGAATTCATAATCGCAACAAGGTTGCATTAATTGTTTGATTTAATACCCTAAATTTCCGTTCAAAAGTTCGCTTATGGGGAAATTACATTGAACCAGAGTTTGTTTGGAATCAGAGGCCCTCGGACGGCAATCGATACGATATATCGCTCTACTAAAACAGTCTATTCTTACTTTTAACCAGTTTTAAATGTATCTGTCCCAAGAGTGGCGAAATTAAGATAGGAGTACTGCCCGTGACAATAAAATCGTTCATTGGGTTTAGGGAGTGGCTTTCGGAAGTTTTTAGTGCTACCATCGTTGCTTTTGGAGGTTTTTACAATAGAATCGACAATTAAAGCTCTTCCAGTAAAATCGTACAACAGCCCCATTGTAAAAGTGTCACGTTGTCTTACAATCCCTGTTAGTGTTTGATCACTGATCAGACTGTTTGAACGTGTACGAAGCGGAGAGGCCTTCACTTTTTTCCCTCCGACCGAAACTTGGGGGTGGAAGGATAAAACTATGAGTGTGTGCGTAAAGCGTGCTGCGTAGCCAAAAGACGTAATTTACTGTCTTTAAATGACATTTAATTCAGGATAGAATTTAAATACATTGCCTTTTTGATATTTTTCAGGTCATGAATAGACGCTTGCCTGTAGCAAGTTAATCAGACTCGTATAGATATTGCAATGATCGAGACCATCACATCGCTACGGCCACGACCAACCGGGAGGGAAAAAAATATTGCTTAGTTTGTTTATCCTCTACGCTTCTTACATCCATAATTCTTACGGTCGAGAGTAATTTCCTTATCATAGTATCGAGGATCTCACTAACTTACTCATTAACTATGTAACAAACTAAGACTATTCATTTCCATTTCAATGTTATTATCATTAGGTATTATTATTATTTATTTGGCATCGTTAAGGCCGAACGAGTATTTTAATTAAGCGCGCCTATAAAAAGTAATCTATTTCTTATCGTTGCCCGTTGAGTTTCTCTCTGTTTGAATAAAAATTTCATCCGGTTTCGAGCCGATTCAAATTTGTCCTACTGGGTTTATATAGTTTATTAGTATCATCGGAGAGGATGGCTAAATTGAAAAAAACTGGTTTCACGAGGGATAAAAGCTCTCGCTGGCCATGTGTCATTTGAAGCCATCAGTTCAAACTTGAAAGTTCTAATCAAATGCCTGAAAATTAAATGAAAGTGTACAAAGAACTTATTGTAAGTAAGTAATATCTAATCGATAGGTCGTTAGTTGTTAGTTCAGAAGTCGGAGGACCAAGCCCATCCCCGAGGCATTTTATCCTAAACTTATTTGAATGATCCCTCCCATCTCAAATTACAAAACAATACATGCGTGGGCGCCGTATCCAGGGTGCAGGGGTCTCGGGGGGGGGGGCACAGGAAGAAAAGGAAATGAAAAAAGGAGGAAAAGAGAAAGAGAGGAAGAGAGAATATGAAAAGAGGAAAAGAGGAAGAGAGAAAAAGAAAAGATAAGAAAGGAAATGAGTTCGAAAAAAGTATCAGTGTCATGAAACATTGTTTTCCTTGGAGGAACTCATCTTTCCCGACAGCAATGTCCTTAATTGTTAGTTTAGCTCAATCTTCTTCTGAAATCCAGGTTTCCTGAAGACTCTGTCTTTAATTCTTTCAACATGATTGCAGATGAAGATATTTCCGTAATAATATCAGCATAGTCGCAGAAAATCTCATTTTTCTCGAGAGTTCATTCATTACAGTTTCATTTTTACGCCTTAACGACATAGTGTGTCCGGCTGTTATGAACGTAAAACCAGGTTTTATCATCATAAGATACCTCTTTCTCACCCACTGCGCGAAAATTTTCATGTATTTTGATCCGCTGATTTCAAATTCGGCCTTAGTTTTTATTCAAAACTCATACTTTTTCCAGAATCTCGAATTTTTTGCTAAGAAGACGTAAATTCAAATTTACGTAAAATCTAGGCCAGTTGAGTGAAAATTGAAAGCATTATTGAAATCAGGGTCTCAAAATACGTAAGATAGCGATGATGAAGTGAAATTGTAGGCATAGAATTATTCTAAAACACTATAAAAATTAGTAAAATTAACACTGATGGATGGTGAATGTCGCGGACACATTATGTCGTTTTTGATGCTTACTTTTACAGTTTTTGAATAGCAGTAGCCTAATTTTGAGTCCAAGAAGAGCTAAATTTTCCGTGGGGGGGGGGGGGGGGGTGCCCCCCAAACCCTCCGTATGAAATGAAAACGTGGCTTGGTCCTTCCCATACTGAAATCCTGGGTGCGCCTATGAATACATGTTTTCCTAAAACCACTTTGCACTGGATACTACCACTACTACTATTACTATTTTCAATTTGAGAATAAAAAAAAATATGAGGCAAAAAACCAGAATCAGATTGCCCGTATGCTGCCTCACTTTGAGATAGGACTTAAAACATGTATCAGCATCTCGCTATCTCTATAGCTCGTTGGTGCAACTTGGCAACGTTGTATTGTGCTCATCTAAACCTATATAATAGGTCGAATACGAAGGTGTTCACCGAACACCCTATCGTTCGATATTTTTCATGGGATTAAATGGACGAACTGCAACGTTGCCAAATAGCACGCTACGGCGCTGGTCACTACCTAAGCCCCTCCCTTAGACCTCCGTCCCTGTTCCATCTCTCATGCCCCACATCCCGAAGGCTGCAGTAAGTCGAGTACTTTAAGTATATGCGCATCTTTAAATGCAATGTGTGACGAATTGTAGACCCTTCAATGCCCTGCGCATGCGCAGCGCCAATCCTATAAGCGTCAGCCTCCAAAGGTCACCATGCACCGATCATGCTTAAATTTTATTCCACTTCACCTCGCGCATCTCCGTTGCCTCCTCTTCAGTCTCCAGTCTTCAGTTTTCAGTCCTCACTCCTCACCCGATTACGATCTGATTTATCGTGGGTGATTTCAGCCGTGGTTGCCAGACGATCGCGCTATGGTCTGAAATCGATCGACAAAAAATTGGCCACAAATCAGTGATAAAAAGTCATCGACATTCATCGTTTTCCACCTTTTAAGCCTCATTTAACCCCTTATGGCCCAAGCCAGAGTATGCTCGTTTTTCTCCTATTGTCTGTTTCACAGTGTTTCATTCTTCATTGCGAATAAACGCGACTATTGATAAAAACACTGAAGAGATAAGGCAATACCGTCTTCTTCCATACCTCCAACCGCTCCATTGAGGTTATGGTCACTCGGGTTCTACGTTTATACAGCCGCTTATGGGAGACGGTGGATTTTATGCAGTTTGTTGGATTTTTCGGGCATTTCTAGGAATTTTTCGGCCTTTTCGTCGATTTGTTCAGTTGGAGGGGTCTTCGGCTGATGTTCCTGATAAATTTTGCGAAAAAAAAAAATTCAACACCGAAATTACCATAAGCTTTAATAGAAGTCCCACTCAACTGCAAACATCGATGCTTGGGACTTCTGTTAAAGCTTATGGTAATTTCGACGTTGAAAATTTTTATTCGCATAATATATCAGGAGTATTAGCCGAAGACCCTCCCCCCCCCCCCAACGTAGAACCCGAGTGACCATAACCTCAATGGAGCGGTTGGAGGTATGGAAGAAGACGGTATTGGATAAGGTTTTCTTCGGGCGCCTTCAATTCTTCGTATAGGCAATTCCAACTCCCCCGAGCACGAATAGTTAACTACCTTCCCTATTTAAACGGAGGAGTGGCGAACTTTTGAACTGCCTTGGGGGGGTTAAAACTTTCTAGTGCTTGACTTTAATTGCTTGTTTAGAAGATTAAAATTGGTCTTGAAAGTTTTTATGAATGAAAAATTTAGCAGGAATTAACTATCTGATTTCTGGCCAATTTTTTACGATCTCAGACCGTAGTGCGACACGCATTGTGAAGAAAAGAAACAGTGAAACACAAGGCCTGCTCGGGCCTATTTCTACGAAACCGCCACTTTTGAAAACTGACAACAAAGTTATATACCTTAATTTTGTGCAATTTTGTGCTGCAAAATTTCAAGGTCCATAGGAGCAAAATCTAAATGGTGGCTCACTGGAAATGAGGGATTCGAAAAGTCAAATTTGTAAATTCTGATTTCGTTTCTGATTCTGATTCGTTTGCTGCACAAAATTGGGCGTTTGCTGCTCAAATTGCACAAAATTATGGCGTGATCAGAATTTAAAAATTTGACGTTTTGAAACCCTATCGTTTCAATGGAACCGCCGTTTTGATTTTGCTCCTAGACTATCAAACTGTTCTGAACAAAATTGCACAAAATGAGCTCACAATTTTGGCGTGATCAGAATTGAGAAAATTTGAAGTTGCGAATTTTATCGTTTCCATAGAACCGCAATGTTGTTTTTCATCTAGGACACTTAAATTTTGCTGCACAAAATTCGGCGTTGGCTGTACAAAATTAGCGCAACATTATGCCGTGATCAGAATTTAAAAATTCAATGTTTCGAATCCCTCGTTTCCAAGAAATCGATATTTTGATTTTGCTTTGTAAGACCCTTCAATTTTGATGCACAAAATTCCGCGTCAGCAGCATAAAATGGCTCAAAATTAGTACAAAATTATGGCGTGATCAGAATTTAAAAATTCGACGTATTGAACCCCTCGTTTCCTTTGAACCGCAATTTTGATTTTGCTTTGTAGGAATCATAAATCGTGCTCATGAGCTCCCGTTCACTATGCGTGCGTGTCCCCCCAGACCTCGATATTCCATCTACTCAGAAGTTTTTTTGCCCCCCCCCCCCCCCCCCCCACCCATAAAAATCTCAAGTTTAAGCCGCTGCATTTCGCATTTGTATATACATATACAGTGGCGTCGCGTGCCATCTGGCAACAATGCTACTCATCCATTTAAACTCATTAAAAAAATCGAATTTTCCCTGTGCACTGTGGACCCCCTGAATTCGACCTTTTATATGAGTTTAAATGGATAGCATGCTGTATTGCCAAACTGCACGCGACGCCTCTGTACATCTATACACTGTTATCATGTTACTCTCAGCAATATTTTCTGCACCGCGCACCGATGCGGTATATGGCGCGCAGAGCTGGTGCCAATTTGCGTACATTTAATGGGAATTTGAAATTCACCGAAGATTCCACCGGTTGAGAAAAGATTACAGAATTTAGTTCAGTGTATGACTGTAATGAAAGAAAATACTAGCGTCTTTTATCTCTCAACCGGTAGATAGAGTCGTCGATACCTTTGAAAACTTGCGGATATTCTAATAATAATTTTAACGGCGCTTCCACCGATTGAGAAAAAATTACTGATCAGTGTTTTCGTGCATTACAGTCATACACTGAATTGAACAATGAAATCTTTTCTCAACCCGGTCGAATCATCGGTGTAATTTAAACAAGTCACTAACACATATTTGCTTAGTGGGTCGCTGTTGTATTGTTTTTGGACTGAATTTCAGTCAATGTGGACCAATTTTACTCAAAAACCAATTTTTCGGAGTTTTTAGCTCGTAAAATTTAGCTGCCCCAAAAATTTTCCTGCTTTTTTTTTAATTTTTTGTGTTTTCATCTGTCAAATTGTGTTTTTTGACCAAAACACCTAAAAATTTCAAATAGTTGTGGGCATGCATCTACGCAAATTGGCAGCTCTGGTACGGCGCGACTCTCCTCCAGTGAATTCTAGAACTGTAACATTTGCGAGAAGACATTTT
Source organism: Trialeurodes vaporariorum (assembly GCA_011764245.1). Lineage (NCBI taxonomy): Eukaryota > Metazoa > Arthropoda > Insecta > Hemiptera > Aleyrodidae > Trialeurodes > Trialeurodes vaporariorum. Next base: position 59,144,253 of record VMOF01000220.1, read on the forward strand.
TACTCAAAAACCAATTTTGAGAGTTTTTAGCTCGTAAAATTTTGCTGCCCCAAAAATTTTCCTGGGTTTTTTTTTTTTTTTCGTATTTTCATTTGTCAAATTGTGTTTTTTTATAAAAAATTCCAAATAGTTCTGGACATGCATCTACGCAAATTGGCAGCTCTGGTATGGTGCGACTCTCCTCCAGTGAATTCTAGAACTTTAACATTTGCGAGAAGGGAACCATATTCATATTCGCATAATGATATCATATAATGAGCTTTTTCTTCTTTTTTCTTCTTTTTTTTTTTTTTTTTTTTTTTTTTTTTTTTTTTTTTTTTTTTTTTTTTTTTACTAGGGTTCAAAGTGTCAAATAGATACGATGCGGGAAGGACAAAAGGTCCCTATGCGGGAACTGGGGCCCGGGCCGAGGAAAGTGCCTCGAGGGAGGATCAGGGAATCGAAGAAAAAGAAAGCGGTAACGAACGGGCGGAGAGTGTCATGGGTGGGGGGAGGGGGAGGGGGAGGGGTGCGAACGGAGGACTGCAACTGCAAAGGCGGCATAAATCCGGACTGAAATAAACCTTGATGTACTCGGGAGAGTATATTTAATCAATATAATTAACATAGATAAATAAAAGATTGTTAATTACAAAGTTGGGTCTGACTTGAGTTGAGTTGAGTCGGGAGAGCCGCGCGCGTTGGGTCCGATGGCGATGTGGCGATCGGAGCGCTGTCTGGTGTCTATCGGCCGCGGCTGCTGCTGGAGGGATTAATGTGACGATGGCGAAGTCGCGACTAATTTGGAGCCTCTCCAGCCATCACCATTTTATACACCACACACACACACACACACACACATTTTAGCGAACACTCACACTATTTAATACTCTCTTCACTACCACTGCACTAGTGCTCTGCTCAGCCGTGGCATGGCGTGGCACGCGGGATGTTCAATCTGCCAGCAATATACCCAGGATGCAGCTCATTAAAATATGCAAATGACGCGCTTTGCTGTCCAGTTGACGGCTTTATGACTCCAACTTGTATTACATTGTTTGGCCAACTCCAATTCGCTCCTTGTCCATCTTATATTTGCCCGGGCTAAGGTTCGCGGAGGGAGAGGGGGAGGGGGCTGCGGAGTGCGGGGGGCGCTGCTAGGGCGCTTCAGTTCAGCTCCACGCACCATCTCTCCTCACTCTTACATATCCGCGAATGCATGCTCACCGACCAACAACGTTGCCTCTTGCTCCTGTGGTGGGGTTTACTAGAGTCCCTATATGTAGAGAGTTAAGACAAGTGAAACCATGGGCGCCGCGATTGGATGCGATTTTGCACATTTGTTTACATTCTGCGGGCCGTTTTTGTGTTTTCGTCCACTGCAAAGATTACAGTGCCGCTGAGTTTCTAACGATGTAATCTTTTGCTGCTTTTGTGGATCGACATCTATTTACGCTTCGAAAGATTCTTTTGGGATTTATAGACATTCTTGAGGCGTATCATGATTATAATTAACAGATTCGTCGAAAATTAACTCTCTATCCTCAAAATACCGTTGGTAAACAACTGCGATTGTAAACAAAAGTGCAAACTCGCATCCAATGGCGGCATCCGTAGGGCCTAAAACTCATCGACCAATCAGAAGTTGACTACCCTCTTGTCTTAACTCTCTACATATAGGGACTCTAGGGTTTACGTACCAGCGCTGCCGTTTTGCGTATAATTAAGGTGATTCCAGGCGAAACTTTTCCAGATTTTAATCCGATGGATAGCGCCACTAGTCGCTTTTGGGAAAAATTCGTGCGTTTGTCATTTTAAATTGAAAAGAAACCAACAAACAAAAAATCTAAGAATGACCGCACCTGCAAATTTTTTTATGGATTTTCTGAGCCCAAAAGGAGCAAAATTGGTTTAGAATAAGTCTGTTGCAAAATTTTGCTACAGCGCTATAGAGTGATCAATCGCATGTAAAATCGCGTGAAAAGTCCATTGGTGGCAGCAGGAAGTCATAAAATGCAATAACAAACTCACATAAGGCATTTAACTGAAATCCAAGATGGCGGTAAAATATCGAGCAGACTGTATGCAAACACCATGGACATCCAAGACGGCCAACCTCACAACATCGATCACAACCAATCACAGCTCAAACAAACTCTTAACCTCTGATGCTGTGAGGTTGCTAATGTTGGCCATCATAGATGTTCACGGTGCGTGCACACAGGTTGCTCGATATTTTACCGCCATATTGCGCCTTTTTTACGCCTCTTGTGAGTTTAATACTGCGTTTTATGGCTTTCTGATGCCATCAATGGACTTTTTACGTGATTTTACTTAAGATTTAACAATCTATATCGCTGCAGCAAAAGTTTGCAACAGACTCATTAAAGCTGTAAATTATTAAATTCATTTCGCCATACACTTATAGCACAGAATAATACAATCAGAACGGAAACTCCCATAAGAGCCAATGGAAGCAAGTTTGGAATTTAACGGCACCAATAGGCAACGCTGTGGTCCTATATCCCAACATGGCGGACGTGTGTGATTTGTGTTGAAACTCATTTATTTCTGTAAATTCTGGAAAGAAATCTTAAGTTTCCGGCCTCACTTTTATTCTACTGGCATTTCAGAATGAAAATTTCGCGGATCATGTCAGTAGGGGGAAAATGGGCATTTAAAAACAGTGGGCATTTAAAAACAGTGGGCATTTAAAAACAGTGGGCATTTAAAAACAGTGGGCATTTAAGAACAGTGGGCATTTAAAAACAGCGGAGACCTAACCCAAGTAAGAGTAGAGGAGCGAACCTAGGACAATGTTTTACGGTGTTGCCAACCTAACCTAACCTAACTTGAGATTCCAGCGGTGGATCATTGATTAAATTATCAAGTTGAAACTGGACTTGTCCAAGATTTTACCTGCATTGTGTTAGGTACTTAACATTCTAGAATATAAACTATATGCGATTTTCCAGAGGCGGATCGTCCAGTGGCGAACCTTCCAGAGGAGGATCGTATGTTTTGCGGAGTTGCATAAATTAACCCAACTAACTGTTCTGGAACGTTCTAGACTATTGCATCATCTTCCATTCTCATTCATCGTTGATTAATCAAGTTGAAACTTGATTTGTTCAAGATTAACCTGTAGTGTGTATTTAACGTGCAAGAATATTGCGTCAGCACCCCACCTCCCCCTGCAGAGCCCCCCCCCTCCATTGAAAACAGTGGGCAATAGAGATTCACGTTTGAGACTGTTGGGACTTATGACTCATCGACGTTGGAGTCCGCGAAGCATCACTTGACCTTCGACAGGTTTCAACCCGAACCGAAGCAGCTGCGCATGCTAGCAGTGGCCGAGTAGGCAGATTCCTGGAAATCTAAAGCGACTCAGCACTCGACAAGTTTAAACAAGATCTGAAACTACTGCGAACGAGACGATGACTCATCAACAAATTTCAAACACTAATAACGGTTAGCTTGACGAACATGAACATTAGGTAAGGTTAGGTTAGGTTACTCGTAACTTAACCTAATCTTAACTAATGTCCATATCTTACCACACTAGCCTTTTTCCAATACTTTCGTATATCAAAATATGAAACCAAGTATTTATTTGAGAGGTTAGAAAGGAAAAACAGAAATAAGCGGACGAAACATTTGAGAAATTAAAATACATGTTAGATTTTATTAATTTAAAAATTATGACATGAAAGATTATAGAAAGTGGTGGATTTTACAAAATTTGACGATTTGAACGACAGAATCATTTCATTTGCGATCATCAGGAACAAAATAATCAGAGAAATAAGTTTTGATGGCGGTTAGGATATCATTTTCTAAAAGGTAATTATCAAAATCATCCAGTTCTTCAGTCGTATGTGGGAGATCGAAATCCAGTTTTGGCAACAGTTCTCGAAGTTCTCGTAGAGTTTTTGGTCTTGCTAGTTCCGGAAAGGTGTTGAAGACCTTCTTGGCCCTTTTTATGAAATCCTTCTTGTTTTCCTCTGAGACAGTTAAAAATTCCGAACAATCTGCCACTTCGTAAAGAAACCGTTTCAAGTCTTCCGAAATGTCATTTGTGTGAATGTAGATTAAGCGTTCAAGCGTACAAGAGCAAGTTCTATCCTCCCGATAGAACAAATACAGTACGTTTTCATCGAGTCGTTCAAGTAAATCAAGGTAGTAACCCATTCCTTGAAAAACTTCTAAAGTCATAGTGGATAAAAACAAGCACTCGAAATGTAACTGAAATAATAAGAGAGAGGAATAAACTGCACGCACAAAGATCGGAGACTGCACTGATGAATGTTTGGATCTAGAATGACTTATAAACTGATTTTACCGGATCGTTGAATGAAACTGCAAAAAGTGGGGGTGGAGGGGGAGGGGGTGACACATCAGGGTGTTTATTATTGTTGGAAATAATCTCGGAACTTATCGAAGAATCTCTGCTTCGGTGGTCGATACTGTTTGATCTTGGACAAACTATTTTTGAATTCGCAGAGTTTGTAGAATTCTTTTTCGATATTGTAGGGTTCTTGACACATACAGTCGATGATTCCGTCGAGGTGGTCGTCAACCCACGCCCAAGGGCACAACACGTAGTGACCGACATACTCTGGTAGCGACTCGAGACCTTGAAGTATGAGTATCCAGCGGCGAACCAAAAACTTTTCGTCTTTGGACAGATCATGAGAACGTTCCCGTTTGAAACGAACGATGGAGAGCAGCAACGGTCTAACTTGTTCTCGAAGTCGATGAGTTTTAGCGTATTCCTCCTGGAGACTCATTGTTATAGCCTTCAAGGTCGAGTTTCAATCCACAATCTGATCGGTATCGGTACAGTAAAACACCACCACCGGTAAATCCTAGCAAGTTCAAAAGTAGAAACGCACACAAAAACCAACTGTTCAATTGAGTACTGGAGGTAGACGAATTATTTTCGGAGCACTTTAAGGTTAACGTACAATTGTCACTGAACGATTTCAATAGACTTATGGACTTGTGAAACATCCTTGCTGCTTTATACAGTTGATGGTTTCCATCTTCTTCCACAGACGGTAATTCGCTGTTGGACAAAGGGGTGGAGTCACAAACGGATAGCCCAACAAGCCAGGTTAGGATTAGCATTTGTAGAGGTGTGATAAACATGTTTCTGCAGGATTTTCAGTGGCTCCTCCCACTTTCTGATCGAGTTGCAATTGATGATGCAATATTATTTCCGGAATATTCCAGAGATAGAGGTTATGACACCGAGTTGAATAAATGTTGAGAAGTACGATGTGTGCGTTGTGAAGTGACAATATGAGATTGACAATGAGACACAGCAATGATAGAAAAGACGTCATTCCTTTTCCAAGGTTCGAGAATGATTGGAAGGACTCTAAAGTTACACAACATTTTTAGCATCGATCCAGCTGTTGTGACTCGAATCGAAACCCCACCATTTGACGTAGGCTTTGGCCTTGCTTCTGCGCAGTACTTTTTCCACCAAGTACACGTCCGGATGTTTCGTTCTTTGCAACTCTTCCGCGTAGAATCCTCCTTTCACGGGGTTTCCTTTCAAATCTTCCAGCAAATAAGTAATAGGGCTTGTGGCTTTTACCCTGGTGACTTTGAAAATTTCAGCGCTCCAGTTTGGAGTGTAGCCTTTTTCAAAAAGTGATTTCTGTTTGCTTATACGAACGGAATCTCCAATTTTGAGTTTAGGTCTTTTCGCTTTCTCAACACTTCTTTCCTCCTGGTTCAAGCAGAGCAGGATGCCCTTTTCGTGCTTCTTGGTAACGTCTTTTGGTTTCATACCGATCGTCCGATGAACGCTTCCGTTGTACTCGCTCATGAGCTCATCGAGAATGTCGATCCACTTGTAATTTCCTTGCAAACTGAATCGCTTCCACATTTTGGTTTTGAGTGTCCTGTTGAATCGCTCACCGATCGAACATTTGATGGTGGTGTAAACACTGTACATGTTAATTCCTCGCCTCCGCATAAGGTCTTCAAAGATATGGTTATAGAACTCTTTGCCTTGATCTACTTGCAGGTTTTTCGGTGGAGTTGCTTTCCTTAGCACGCGTTCCATCGCCGCTGTGACATCTTTACCCGTCTTTGATTTTACAGGCTCAGCCCAAGCGTATTTTGAGAACGCATCAATGACTGTGAGCAGGTATTTGTAGCCTTTGTTGACTCGTGCGTAGGGAATCATCTCGACTAAATCGGCATGCCATAGGTCGTTTAAGCCATGGATTCTCACTTTACGCCGAGGGTAATTGCGACGAGCAGGTTTGTGCAATTCATCAACCACGGCACGTTTCAATGATGAGGGAGCCATAATTTCTAATAACCGATCGAGTACTCTGTTCCAGTTTTAGGTAGATTATCGAGGTATTTTACATCAACAGATGACTCTTGACTTTTTAATATGCTCTCTTCCACTTGAAGTTTCAGTTCTCTGAGCCGCTCTTCAACCCACTTTAGGTTAACAGCGTCGGTGTCGTCTTTAGGTTCGTCCAAGTTTTTGATTCGTTTATTATCCGCGTCGTAGTTGTGATCTTCATCTATTGACATTCCACGAGCACTCACTATAGCAGTAATTGTCTCGCTCTCACCGGATGGTAATGAGCGTCCAAACTTGTCGACTGAACTCATTCTTCTGACGATTAGACCTTGCTTTCACGCTATATAACCTCCTTCACGGAGCTCTTCTTCGATACTGAGGATTTCACGCTCCAGACCCGTGTTACCAGCCTCTTTTGATGCAATGAGCAACGATAAGCGTTCTGCCAGCTCATTCGGATCATCCCAATATATGTATGTTTTGCGTGACGTCAGAGGCACAAAGAGAGTCCCACCTTTCTTTTTCTTGATTACTTTTGGCGGGAATAATTTTCGAATCACATCCGTATACTTTTTGGAACTGCTGGAATTTATTGCATTTTCAGGAAAGTAGGCTCGTCTGTGCGCGTTTGTTTTCTCCAAAATTTCCTTGTATTGACTCAATTCTTGAGAGGTGTACCGAGCAGGTTTTTTCATGAAAAGCAGCTTTAATAATCCTGTTGTAACTTGTCCGAAAGGTTCGCCTCCGATGGATAAATTGTCATTTTCGTCAAACGATACCGGCTTGTCTCCGACCATCCATTCGGCTACTGTGCCGCCTCCGTGGCGGATACCATATATGTGATCAAAATCGCTTTTCCTGCTTTTCCCTTTAGAGCTTTCTTTAATCAGACGATGAAAGTAGGGACCAGCAAGTCTTCCAAACCTCTTATCTACGTATGCTTGCACATTGTCTTCTAAACTAAAGTCACTCGCAGTATCGAAAGATTGGAAGGCCTCTCCTTCTTCATCGGAAACGTTTTCCGTTTTGAATTCCTCCACCTCCTCCTTTTTCACTTCGGAAAGAGGAGAATGTTCTCCTTTTTTCATCCGCACTATCTCACGTAGGGGTTCGGCAATGGGTTTCAGCTGTTTTTCGAGAGCCTGCGAAGTTTCCGACTCACCCCGTCGTAACGCATTGAATTTCTTCCTGATGGCCTCGCGAGCACGCACAATTTCGTCGTAATGTTCCATATTACTCGAAGGATGAGAGATGACTGTATGCTGGCTCGCTTCTGCTCACCTTTTTATATACGTGTCGAACCCTCGGCGGTACCGACCTTTATCTATGTCGCTTTCTTTGTCAATGACTAGAAATCCGTACTTATCTTGCCAGCAAGCGGCACACATCTCCTTGAACTCATTGAAGGTCATATCTGTGGTCACGTGATCATCGTAGATATGCTTCAGGTTAAGTTCATCCTGTTTAAATATCACTATGAGGTTGGCATTGTCTCGGATCAATTGCTTCGGTATCCTGCTGTAAGTCTGACAGAGATAGAAGCTATCAACGAGACTGTGTCTACCCATGCTAAAATATTCGCGCATGACATCCTGTTTGTCACAAGCGACGTCATCGAAGATGAAAACAGAGTTTTGTAAGGCATCGGCCGGTTTGACAATCTCCACGTTCTCGGAAAACACAAAATATCCGAGACCCTCAATTTGATCGATAGTTTTACCCAGCACCACGTATTTAGGCTGGAAAGGTGTCTTCGAATAGAGATAAATGTTGTTGAATTTCAAACCGTTGGCGTCCTTGAGGAGACAAATCACTACGTTTGTTTTGCCACAGTTGGAAGGTCCACATATGATACATCTGATGAGGTCCGGTAAGAGATCGCTATGCCGTCGTTTTGCCATGCCTTTCCCATTTAGCGGAGGATCTGCGTTTTTGACTTTCAATCGCTTACGCTGCTGCTCGAACTTCATCTCGATGAATGATACCGATCCGACAGTGCACCTCCTATTTTATAGGTCATCACATGAGGGTAAAGGTTCAGTTGTGATCAAGATGGCGAAGCAGAAGCACGTGCGCAAGCGGAAATCTCAAGGTCATAGGCAAAAACAAAAACTGACTGTCTATGATCGCGGAGAAAAGTTGCAACAAACAGGAGCGGGGTTTTGGACGGGAGTCGCGAGTTTCTTCAAGAAAATATTTACAAAAGAGACCGTGAGCCATATGCGAAGACTGAACAAGATTCGAAAAAAGACAAGTAATCGAGGACGTACTCCTGACTTTGACCAACCCGAAAACTCTGGAAAAGAAATCGAAGCAGAGGAGGAGCATCAGGAGAGCTCAGAAGTATAAATACGCGTGTAAGATTCTTGAAAAATCAGACCTGTGCAAGAGATGCCGGCGAAACGACGTCAAAAGCGTGATCGTCCTGTCAAAGGTAAAGGGATCGTTAATAAACTGATCGACTGGCTCCCCTTCGAAGCTCATCTACCTGGTGGATATCGCTATTGCGGACCCGGGACCAAATTAGCCTCCAGGTTGGCCCGTGGAGATCCAGGAATCAACAAATTGGACGACGCTTGCAAGGAGCACGACATAGCCTACAGTGAATACTCGGATACGGAAAATCGCCATAAAGCGGACAAAGTTCTGGCCGAGAGAGCTTGGGAAAGGGTCAAAGCTAGAGACTCCTCTCTTGGTGAACGAGCAGCAGCCTACGCTGTGACCAGTGCGATGAAACTCAAGACCAAAATTGGCGCCGGATGCAAAAAAGCAAAAAAGACCAAACTGAACGCTGGAAAATGTCACTGCAATGGGACCGCAGGATTGACCGGATCCGGACTCAAAAAGAAAAAGCCAAAGACTCAGAAGAAGAAGAAGAAACTACCGAAAATAACTCCACGAGTGATTCCAATACCGTCAACGGGGAAACGGATTAAAACCTATTCTCGCCCTTGCTGGTCTTCCATCTCGGTCCATCAATCCGGCCATTCGAAAGATACAAACCGCGATAGCGAGCGACAAGAAACCCACTCGCATCGGCAAAGGACTCTTTTTACGCCCTCATCGATCGGGGTTTGGACTCTACCTGTCTCCTTTCCCAGGGACCGATCGTTCCAACTAATCGAAAAATTGCCAAGGAAACCGCTTTCTGACGAAGATTTGAGACAAGCGGCCCAAAAGCTGAAAATTCCCGACTTTCTTGGAGTTTTTTCGCGCGAGTCTATTTCACGCCTGGGCCCACCTTGTCGTTATGAGTGCGCCATCATCAATCTCGACAATGATCGGGGACCGGGTACACATTGGGTCGCCTACAGTAAACACGGTGATCGAACATTATATTACAATAGTTTCGGTGATATTGACCCACCTAGAGAATTGTTGCGTCACCTTCGCGGAAGTTCATCGGTGGAATACAACTACGATGCGGAACAATCGTTTGATACGGTCATTTGTGGACACTTGTGTCTGGCTTTCCTTATAAAAGCAACGCGTTACTGGAATAAATCGTCAAAATGAGTGAAACTATCTTGCTGACTGGACGTAGCAACGTGCTCGAGTGTGTCTTTGCACCTCCTGTCTTGCTCGACTCACACAAGAGTCATTACATCGGATTGGTGGAATTTGTTGCCTACAATTCGATCCCGAATGTGAATCACACGAATCAGATCTTCCGATACGCAAATCAGGATGGAACAGCAATGCAGATTCGAATACCACGCGGAGCGTACGAGATCGATGCTATCCAATTGTTTCTGAAGAACGAGTTGGGAGCCGATGCAATCGAACTGAGAGGTAATAAAAATACTCTAAAATGCGAGCTCCGTTGTAAATACGCGGTGGATTTTCGAGGATCAGGATCGATCGGACCCATGCTAGGATTTGAGCAGGGAGTGTATGCACCAAATGTCTGGCACACGTCTCAACAACCAGTGAACATAACCTCTGTCAATGTAATTTGCATCGAATGCAATTTGGCAACCGGGAGTTACGTAAATGGAGGAGTCGCCCACACGATATTCGCTTTCAGTCCACTTGTTCCACCCGGATACAAGATGGCGCTGTCTCCGCGGAACATCATCTACAATCGTATAAATACGATCATGGTCGATCGTTTGCAGATCAGTATAGTGGATCAAGACGGCAGACCGGTCGATTTTGCAGGAGAACAAGTATCCGTCCGATTGCACATTAAATCAGTGAACGAATAAAATACTTACAATATGGGTAAACTGAAGACTATAAATAAGGGATGCTTTCGCGGGAACCCCATCAGTCGTGAATTGACTTCCTCAACTAACAAACGTTTAACTCCCTACAACGTGAGATTGTTGCAACAGTTGGGATACTCTGTGATTTACGGACGAAATTAACCATGGATAATTCTGAGGAAATCAAGTACTACCAGTATCATACTTACCAACCTTACATCGCTACATTCAAAAATAACGATGAGATCCGCATACCAGTGAACAGTCAAGATCTCTACACCGTTCCAGGGGATTCGAAACTCTACATTGAAGGAAAGCTCAAGTTCAAATCTCGAGATGGAACGGATACTGGTATTAAAGACAAAGCCTCGTTGATCAACAATGCTTTCGCGTTTCTTTTCGACCAAGTTCGCTACGAATTGAATGGCATAGAGATTGATAGATCCCGCCATGTTGGAATCACTAGTACTGCCAAGACCTTACTTACCTGCACTAAAGATGAGGCATCTGCCCTCGAGATCGCTGGATGGGGCTCACCGCTCATTAACGCAACGGATGGTTCGTTCCGCACTCTGATCCCATTGGGTGCATTGCTTGGATTTGCCAACGATTTCAAAGACTGTATTATCCGTTTGAAGCAAGAACTGGTACTGATTCGAGCCAGAACAGACAAGAACGCTTACATCATTGGCGATAAAATTGAAAAGGACGCCGTTTCGATCGAACTTACCAAGGTCAATTGGATCATGCCTCAAGTAAAATTCAATTTGGGTCCAGAAAAGAAGTTGTTGGATCGGGTCAAGAACAATGCCTCCTTTCAAATAGGTTTCCGCAGCTGGGAAACGCACGCGTATCCACAACTACCACCCAATGGTAAGGAGACATGGAAATTGATGACCACCAGCAACGTCGAAGCTCCAGCGTGGATAATCGTATTATTCCAGACAGGGCGAATGGACGAGGAAATGAAAGACGCAGGGAAGTTTGACCATGTTCGTTTGCGTTCTATTAGGGTACACTTGAACAGTGTTGCCTTACCGTACGAGAATTTGAACCAAGATTTTGCCAAGGATGATTTCTTGCAGTTTTATCAGAACTATCTGAACTTCATCACGGGATTTTCTAAAGGCGAGAAGTTGTGCGAGCCCCCCCTTGACGATGCGCAAGTTTAAGGAAGAGAACCCAATTTTTGTGCTGAAATGTCTCTATGAAGACATAATCAAACCCGGCCCACTTGACATTCAAATTGAGTTGGAAGCAGATGAAAATTTCCCCAAGAACACCTCAGCTTATGCTATTCTCGTTCATGATGTCATGTTTTCTTATCAATCACTATCTGGTATTGTGAAAAGAATCATATAATTTTGTAAACTATTTTGAATGTTCTAGAATTTTAGAATGTATTAATTACATCTTTATAATTGTCATACTTATTGGTTTACTTAATAAAATTTGAAATAAATTTCTTAAACGTTCTCGGGTCTTTTTTATTAATATTTTTCCCACCATCATTAACATCATTTGATAGATGAATTTTTAACTATGAATAGGCTCGTTATGTTCTTCCAGACTAGACAGTAGCTCTTACGTGAAAGTTAATCTTCTTTCTCGTTGGTTTACCGAAGAGACTGGTGGAACATTTTTGAGCAAAGACGAAAATAAAAAGAGTAGGAATGGGTTTAATTATTTATTATTGCAAAAGTAATTATGGTTTAAAATTTACATTAGTACAAAACTTAGGAACAACTTTTAATACAGGAAATCAACTATACATAGAATGGAGAACAAAAAAAACAACAGTCAATTCGTGAAAACAAAATACAAACTGAAGACTCTTGTTAAAGCTATACAGATTTTTTTTTCTTTTTACAAGCTTCAATTCAATTTGATATTAATTTGTATAATCTGTAAGCACTTTTGAGTGCGCAACACGGATGGTTATAAATACAAGATACATCAAAGGTCTCGCTGTCATCATCATCACCATCCGTTGCATTATCTCCATCGTCTTGATACTCCCATTTTTCTAATCTAACACTCATTGATTTATATGGGAAAACGAGTTTAAATTGTTCTTCACCGAACACGTTCCATACTCTAAATTCCTGTGCAATCAACTCGAAAATTTTTTCAAGTGATGAGTACGGCACAGTACCATCGTACCATGCAAGACCAAGCTGATGATCACAGATATTTTTCACCGTCCTATAATCAGAGATATCCAACTGATTTAAACTACAAGGGGGTTTAAAAGTCCAAGATTGACACACTCGGCCATCAGTCGACACCAGCGCAATCTCTTTGAATATGAATCTCCGTTTCAATTGAAATCCTTGGACGTTAAGAATACATTCCATGACGAGTTTGTGATGATAATGAATGAATGATGGTGATGGAGACAGAGCACAACGAATGAGCACAGGAGAGTAATCTGTAACAAAATGGAAAAATATCTCAGTTTAAAAATAAAAATCACACCAATCTAGGAATTTTCCTTCTTTCCTGTTCGTTATCTTCTCGCATTATTTTTCTAACTTTTTTCTCGTTTCTGTAAATTTCTCTCTCCCGTTCCAACGCGCATTCTTCATCCTGTTCCAATTTTTCTCTGTGCAGCAAAGATGAGTTCAAAGCTTTGGTCCGCAAAGAACTCTTGTCAAAATTCTTCAATTTCTCCTTCAATTCGGTTTTGATCCACTCTCTATGTCGCAATGATTTGTGCCCGAATGGCAGTGAAACGACATTACCCTGAAGAACCAGCCGTTTGTCATCAAAACTCGACAATGCCTTCTTTTTCGTTTGAACTGAATAAACATCATGTTTGTCACTCCTGAAAGTTCTCATCAATCTTGATATATCCTGGTTTTGGTATAGAGCTCGGAGATAATCATCAAGCGTAACAGTGCTTTTTAATACACTCTTCTGTACTCCTTTTGCTCGTTTGTCTTCAAAGTCGATTGTGCGATAAGCATACATCTTGCTTCTAAGACCGCAGAATTCGGCAATAGGTTTACCTCCGGTCTCATCCTTGAAAGTTCCCATGACCTTATAGTTGGTTTTTGAATAGCACGGGTTAGTCGATGGAAAGTTGGACGTGTCATATAGATTCAAATTGCGCATCATATCACAGTATCTGTCCTCTGTCTCGAATTGAAAAATGAAACTGTCCGTGTCCATGTATAACAACTCCACCTTATCTCGCGGATACTGTTGTAAAATTTCCTCATAGAGAAACTTGTACATGACATGTTTTGAAAGATCAAGAATTGAAAATCCGACAATCATTGGACGGTTGAACATAACCTCTTTACGATGAAGATGTATCGCAACCAGTTCCTCGTCGAAAATTTTTCGATCGACGAAATCGGCCCGAGAAACATACCGCTCAATTTGTTTTGTATGCGTAGACAATCGGATGTTTTTTCGTTTTAAAGGGTTCTCTAAAAACTTCCCGTACACAGCGTTACTGCACAACTTCAATATGTCCTGGTGGAACTTGTTATCATGGGCTTCTTGTCTCAATCTGGCGTTTAACTCTATAAATTCTTTCAAAAATGGTCGTTGCTTAAAGCTGATTGCCCGATGGATGCGCTTTAAAACCAACCCATGTTTTAAAGCTTGCTTTAGAGCGGCGAAATGGATCACATAATTTTTCTTCGGTTCTAATGTTGTCATGAGTTTATTATGTTTACTTCCGGTCAAGGGTGGTTTTTGATTTTCACAGCAAAAAGGCAACATGCTATGTTCATGATGAAGCGTTTCCGGGTAATCGAGATCGACTTCTAAAATGTAACCCATCTCGCCCTCATCATCAAGATCACAAACGTTCAGGGCTTGGAGTTTTTCGCCGCTTACCCATTCATACCCTCCAAAAGGTAGAGGTTTACACATGGTATACGCATAAAGGGCGGTAACGTCCAGATATTGAATGTAGGTAGTAGGTCTAGAATCTTCGAAAGAGTTCGGTAGATGGGGATTTGTTTGCGACTGCGTGGCGTAACGTACATTGTGAGATTCCTCCTCTAATCCCTGATTCGATCATCAACTGCATGTCGCAGTCGTGGAACAGTTCGATTTCAACCTTGGTCATCTTCAGAAAAGCATCGAATGCGAATGAAGGTAACGTTAGATAGTTGGCACAGTCTAAATTATAATTTTTCCTGCAGAAACTTCGGAACTCTTCGAAGACATCACTCAAAGCGTCACATCAAGTTTCAAGTAAAAGTCCACGTACTCGCCTAGGTTCCTGAAGCCGAAAGTCTTCCACAAAGCGCAAAACCTTTCATAGTCTTCGTTGCTAACTTTTTCGTCGTTCAATTTATTGTGAAAAGCATCCGGAGGAGGAGGAGATGTACAGAGCAGCTTGGATTCATCCGTCACATAATCATAACAAAAGGGAGCTTTCCGTTTCACCATCTGGAATTGTTCCTCTGTAGAACACAGCTTTCTTGTGCGGACAAAAGCACTTTCTGGGAGAGTGGACACTAGCTTGTCCAAAGAACACGCCAAAAATCTAAAACTGTCGACAAATCGAATCGAAAACCTCGTTCCTTCGAGATATATTTGTAGACTTATGTATGTCTCATCAGTAGTTGCTATAATATTTACACGTTCTTTTCGGCCATTCAATGCTTTCACGATAAAATGCAAGTCGTATTTAGACAAGTTATGAAAAAATACGTTCAAAGTTTTTGGGTGTCTATAAAGCAGGTTACACTGATTACACAGTGCCATTCGATAGTTGGACGTAGAAGGAGCTACAGCTTGATGGTCATGGTCTCTTACTTTCGGCTTGTCTTTGGAAAATTCCTGTTCACAAATGTCACAATGAGTGGCTAAAGCGTGAGCAATCTTGTCCTCGTCTGACATTATTACCTCCGTTTTTCTATTGTAACAACCTGCCAATTGCTTCGCTAAATCAATCATCGTGTTCACAAAGTGTACATGAGCGTCTGGTCCTCGGTATAAAACAGGAACTTCTGTATTAAAGCGAGGATCGGGCGAAACAACTTGATATGCGTAGGACATTGGTGTGTGATGCTGATAAGCGTACGTAGGTTTCGTATCATCGTTATCAATCTCGCGCAAGTAACTCTCAAAATCCGCGTATACCTCGTATTTGTGCGTGATGCTGTTCGCTATATTTTTGAACTTCAAAACCGAACCTTTTTCTGGAAGAATTCGAAGAAATGCATCCTTACTGGATTGAGAACATAATATTTTATGTTTAGTCAATTTATCCTCTTCGTGATAGTGTGTAAAACATTTTTTACAAATATAAATTTTCCCATGGTGACTCGTTAATTGACCTCTGACTAATCCGGCAAAATTAGATATCCAACAGTAATGCGATCGATTTCCCTTCGTAACATACAAAAGGTCAGTATGGTCCTCTTTCTCTAGTGCTGCGACTTTCAGAGGATATATTCGCGGCTTTATCTCTTTCCGATATTTTCTTCTTATTTCACCTTCATCGTGACATTTCCTGTATTTTCATGTGCGTTTATCATAGCTCTTATGTCCTCGTTCTCTTCATCAGTGTCATCACCATCATTTTCTTCACTTTCGGAGTCTCTTCGTATGATATCGTCTTCAATCTCATCGCTATTCTCATTTCTGTTAAATTCATCATCTCCTCCAAAATCCATACCAAAAATTGAAATGCTCACATTGTTCTTTTTTCTCGAAGAGCGGGATGTCTTTCAAGGGAACGGGGAAGTTTAAGCAAGAAAAGTCGTATTTATCCTTATAATCTTCATATTTGCTCGGTCTATGTTTATTGCCCTCATTTTCCGGTAGAAATTTACCCAGCATGGCGAATTTAAAACATTCTTCGTCTGAATTCTGCACGTTTACAATCTGTTTTGAAGAGAATGGAAGAGGGATGTAACTAGATCCTTTCGAAAGTGCATTGTACTTATTCACACGCAACTCGGTGCCTAAAATTTTAGAGATTGTCCATCCTGATCCTCTCATACTAAAATCCTCAGCTTCAGCGAGTATACTTTCAAACATGAGGACTATTTTTTCATTAAGCTCGGTCTGTAGGAAGAAGTCCAAGTTCTGCGTCTTGAACAGAAACACCTGTTTTTCTCCTTCTCCTTCTTCCGAATCCGGTTTCTTGTACTCTACATAGACTACGATGTTACATTTCAATGATTTATGATCTATCAAATTTTCACGAATTTTCTTAGTTATTATATCAGCAACTGATTTATGTAAATACTCCTTCAAATCTACTTGTTTCTCATCTTGATTCTTCAGAAAGAATGTCTGCAATCTCTTCCTTGCGGCACTTTCAACTAATCGGATTGGCTCTTCAATGAGAAATAAATTCTTCAGATGTGACGCACTCCTATCGTGATTCCCTCCTTTCACAAACCACTCATTGCAAAATTTTACATCTGACTAGATTTAATTTCACCATTTTACTCACTTTACATTTGGGCGTTTAGATAAGTCAATGGAAAAATTGTTAGTGTCCAAACGGTTCGTTCAGGATTTGAAAATAACTTCAGAGCGAATGCAGAGAAGTAAATGTTTATTGCTGCAATGATTCACCAGATAACATAATCTGAAACAAAAAGTAAAAAAAAAAAAAAAATAGATAAAAAACAATAACTTTTTTCCCTTTCAAAGGTTATGCTTAAGCATTTATCGTTATTCAGTCGTGTGGACATCTTCCAATTTATCAGATGATTTGGTTCAGCTATTCTGTTTATTTTATTTTACATATTATAAAAATAAAATGAAATGAAGTGAAATAAAATAAGGTAAATAAAATAAAACAAAATAAAAATTATTTCATTCATATATATTTAATTTATTTTATTTATATTTAGTTTTATTTATAATTTATTTTAATTTATATTTAATTTATTTTATTAATGTATTTTTAAATATTTTTTTTTTTAAATTTTTTTAAATTTTTATTTTAACTTTTGTTAAAGTAAATTAATTTTCTTTTTTAATTTTCAAAAGACTGGTATTTACGGTTCAAGTTTATTTACCTCTGATTTTGCGTTATAATCCAAGAAGAAAAAAATTAAAAAATAAAAAATAAAACAAAAAACAAAAAAAACAAAAAAAAATGGAAGCAACAATTTGAAAGGTTATAATTGAATTCACTGCAATTTCTTAAAAAATATAAAAAAGTGTTGGAAGTATTATGTTTAAAGATTAGAAATTAATTCACTGCACTTTCTTAAAAAAAAAAAAAAAAAAAAAAAAAAAAAAAAAAAAAAAAAAAATACGAAAAATTTAATGCACACTTGGAAATTTCGGAATTTTAATAAGTTGTACTCACCAGATAAGAAGGATGAAGCTGTGAACGCTCGAGGATTCCCCGCAGAGGGCGCACTTAGAGTAAAAAGCACTGAAAGGTAACTTAAATTAGCTGGGGAAAGGCACTGTAGGAAAAAACTTTAATTGTAAGAGAGAACTTAGAACAACAACTGGTTTAAAACACTGACACTAAAGGAGGAAATATAACCGTAGTATAAGACAAGAGCAAACTTGGAAAGACTGTGGCTCATTCTCGAAAAACCTCTTCCTTTTATACTCTCAAATCGTGAAAATCCAGCTATAACCAGATTCCCCCCACTCTGTCAACATTGCTCTACATATAGGGACTCTAGGGTTTACGTACCAGCGCTGCCGTTTTGCGTATAATTAAGGTGATTCCAGGCGAAACTTTTCCAGATTTTAATCCGATGGATAGCGCCACTAGTCGCTTTTGGAAAAATTCGTGCGTTTGTCATTTAAATTGAAAAGAAACCAACAACAAAAAATCTAAGAATGACCGCACCTGCAAATTTTTTTATGGATTTTCTGAGCCCAAAAGGAGCAAATTGGTTTAGAATAAGTCTGTTGCAAAATTTTGCTACAGCGCTATAGAGTGATCAATCGCATGTAAAATCGCGTGAAAAGTCCATTGGTGGCAGCAGGAAGTCATAAAATGCAATAACAAACTCACATAAGGCATTTAACTGAAATCCAAGATGGCGGTAAAATATCGAGCAGACTGTATGCAAACACCATGGACATCCAAGACGGCCAACCTCACAACATCGATCACAACCAATCACAGCTCAAACAAACTCTTAACCTCTGATGCTGTGAGGTTGCTAATGTTGGCCATCATAGATGTTCACGGTGCGTGCACACAGGTTGCTCGATATTTTACCGCCATATTGCGCCTTTTTTACGCCTCTTGTGAGTTTAATACTGCGTTTTATGGCTTTCTGATGCCATCAATGGACTTTTTACGTGATTTTACTTAAGATTTAACAATCTATATCGCTGCAGCAAAAGTTTGCAACAGACTCATTAAAGCTGTAAATTATTAAATTCATTTCGCCATACACTTATAGCACAGAATAATACAATCAGAACGGAAACTCCCATAAGAGCCAATGGAAGCAAGTTTGGAATTTAACGGCACCAATAGGCAACGCTGTGGTCCTATATCCCAACATGGCGGACGTGTGTGATTTGTGTTGAAACTCATTTATTTCTGTAAATTCTGGAAAGAAATCTTAAGTTTCCGGCCTCACTTTTATTCTACTGGCATTTCAGAATGAAAATTTCGCGGATCATGTCAGTAGGGGGAAAATGGGCATTTAAAAACAGTGGGCATTTAAAAACAGTGGGCATTTAAAAACAGTGGGCATTTAAAAACAGTGGGCATTTAAGAACAGTGGGCATTTAAAAACAGCGGAGACCTAACCCAAGTAAGAGTAGAGGAGCGAACCTAGGACAATGTTTTACGGTGTTGCCAACCTAACCTAACCTAACTTGAGATTCCAGCGGTGGATCATTGATTAAATTATCAAGTTGAAACTGGACTTGTCCAAGATTTTACCTGCATTGTGTTAGGTACTTAACATTCTAGAATATAAACTATATGCGATTTTCCAGAGGCGGATCGTCCAGTGGCGAACCTTCCAGAGGAGGATCGTATGTTTTGCGGAGTTGCATAAATTAACCCAACTAACTGTTCTGGAACGTTCTAGACTATTGCATCATCTTCCATTCTCATTCATCGTTGATTAATCAAGTTGAAACTTGATTTGTTCAAGATTAACCTGTAGTGTGTATTTAACGTGCAAGAATATTGCGTCAGCACCCCACCTCCCCCTGCAGAGCCCCCCCCCTCCATTGAAAACAGTGGGCAATAGAGATTCACGTTTGAGACTGTTGGGACTTATGACTCATCGACGTTGGAGTCCGCGAAGCATCACTTGACCTTCGACAGGTTTCAACCCGAACCGAAGCAGCTGCGCATGCTAGCAGTGGCCGAGTAGGCAGATTCCTGGAAATCTAAAGCGACTCAGCACTCGACAAGTTTAAACAAGATCTGAAACTACTGCGAACGAGACGATGACTCATCAACAAATTTCAAACACTAATAACGGTTAGCTTGACGAACATGAACATTAGGTAAGGTTAGGTTAGGTTACTCGTAACTTAACCTAATCTTAACTAATGTCCATATCTTACCACACTAGCCTTTTTCCAATACTTTCGTATATCAAAATATGAAACCAAGTATTTATTTGAGAGGTTAGAAAGGAAAAACAGAAATAAGCGGACGAAACATTTGAGAAATTAAAATACATGTTAGATTTTATTAATTTAAAAATTATGACATGAAAGATTATAGAAAGTGGTGGATTTTACAAAATTTGACGATTTGAACGACAGAATCATTTCATTTGCGATCATCAGGAACAAAATAATCAGAGAAATAAGTTTTGATGGCGGTTAGGATATCATTTTCTAAAAGGTAATTATCAAAATCATCCAGTTCTTCAGTCGTATGTGGGAGATCGAAATCCAGTTTTGGCAACAGTTCTCGAAGTTCTCGTAGAGTTTTTGGTCTTGCTAGTTCCGGAAAGGTGTTGAAGACCTTCTTGGCCCTTTTTACCCACCTTGAACCGCAGGTGGAGAGGGGGGGGGGGGGTAAAACGCACTTTGCTAACTCCCTAACGGTTAGAGTGCGGGTACCCCTTCTCCCTAACTTCGACCTTAACTCGTCGAGATCGGAAAAAATCAACAATAAAAATATTTTATACCCCCCCCCCCCCCCTTCATACCTTGTGTAGGAGGGGTAGGGGGTACCTTTCTCTTAGTTTTACGAAGCAAACTCATTGCTTCCTCAGCGATACCGCTGGTATGCGCAGCTGCCACGGCTCTAGTTGAAACATGATCCAAATCAAGCCGTAGAGAAAAAACACAAGTGAGGAGGGAGGGGAGGGGGAAACTTGTCATGTCCGGATCGCGGGTTTCCTGGAATTCACTCGCTGAGTCTTCGTCTCGTTCGCAGTAGTTTCAAACTGGTTTAAACTTGTCGTGCGCTGAGTCGCGTTAGATTTCCAGGAATCTGCCTACTCGGCCACTGCTAGCATGCGCAGCTGCTTCGGTTCGGGTTGAAACCTGTCGAAGGTCAAGTGATGCTTCGCGGACTCCAACGTCGATGAGTCATAAGTTCCAACAGTCTCAAACGTGAATCTCTATTGCCCACTGTTTTCAAATGGGGGGGGGGGGGCCTCTGCAGGGGGGAGGGTGGGGTGCTGACGCAATATTCTTGCACGTTAAATAACACACTACAGGTTAAATCTTGAACAAATCAAGTTTCAACTTGATTAATCAACGATGAATGAGAATGGAAGATGATGCAATAGTCTAGAACGTTCCAGAACAGTTAGTTGGGTTAATTTATGCAACTCCGCAAAACATACGATCCTCCTCTGGAAGGTTCGCCACTGGACGATCCGCCTCTGGAAAATCGCATATAGTTTATATTCTAGAATGTTAAGTACCTAACACAATGCAGGTAAAATCTTGGACAAGTCCAGTTTCAACTTGATAATTTAATCAATGATCCACCGCTGGAATCTCAAGTTAGGTTAGGTTAGGTTGGCAACACCGTAAAACATTGTCCTAGGTTCGCTCCTCTACTCTTACTTGGGTTAGGTCTCCGCTGTTTTTAAATGCCCACTGTTCTTAAATGCCCACTGTTTTTAAATGCCCACTGTTTTTAAATGCCCACTGTTTTTAAATGCCCACTGTTTTTAAATGCCCATTTTCCCCCTACTCATGTCCTATGTTCGTTTTTCACGCGCGAATCCAGATGTAAACATCCTATATCCCAACATGGCGGACGCGAAATAAATTTGCTTCAAAACCCGACAGAGTTTCCGTTCTGATTGTATTATTCTGTGCTTATAGTAAGTGCGAGTGATACTATACCTATCTGCCTCACACGCACTCATTGAGGCTTATGGGAATTTTTGTACCTACTTCCAATATCATATTCCGGCTTTGTTTTTAGTGTTTCAGCTTGAAACTTTCAGGGTATCCTCTTGAAGTATGCTCGCAGGTGTTGACGTTCCTAAAATGTGTGCCTTTAGCGTAAATTCTACAATTTAAGCCACAAACGATGTCCACAATTCGAACTAATCTACCCTGGAATCATCTTAAGGTGATTCCTCAGCATTTGGTGCCAATTTCTGTCACCAGAGCGCTGCCTTTCGATTAGTCTTAAGTAGAGTCCCTATATGTAGAGAGTTAAGACAAGAGAAATCATGGGCGCCGCCATTGGATGCGATTTTGCACATTTGTTTACATTCTGAGGCCGTTGTTGTGTTTTGCTCCACAGCAAAGATTACAGTTCCGCTAAGTTTGAAACGATGTAATCTTTCCCTGCTTTTGTTGATCGACAAGTATTAACGCTTTTTAATGATTCTTTTGAGATTTATGGACATTCTTGTGGTGCATTATGATTAAAATTAACAGATTCGTCGCAAATTAACTCTTTTATCTGTAAAAGACCGTTGGTAAACAAAACAAAAGTGCAAAATCGCATCCAATGGCGGCGTCCGTAGAGCCTGAAATTCATCGACCAATCAGAAGTTGACTACCCTCTTGTCTTAACTCTCTACATATAGGGACTCTAGTCTTTAACAGTGACTGGATAAACGACAGTGCGGCCATTTGCCCTCCACTAGAGTCCCTATTTATGAAAGAGTCAAGACACGTGAACAGAAGTGAAGTAGAAGAAGGGGTCTAAGGAGCCTGGAGGCGAGCCTCTTGTTTACATTTTTATCCAACGATCGTCCCGCCAAAGATTACTTTTACACATGTATTCGTGTGTAAGTAATCTTTGTTAGGTCAACCTAACCTCCAATACCCGTTGGCTTCACTACCTGTTTTAAAAGTAATGCGTGAATTTTATTCTGTTCTGAACACATTGTCATCAATTTCTAAATCAAATTTCATCAGTATAAGCTAAAAATGCCGAAAGTTTCCTTAAAGCTGGGAAGCAGTGAAGATGGCTCCATGAAGATGTAAACAAGAGGCGCGCCTCCTGGGGGGTGATCACGGAGGATCGTTTCGTTTCGGTATCGTTATCGTTATCGTTTGCATTAAATCAAATGGGCTTGCTTCTGCGCAACTCGATCGCGCAGGTGATCCCCTCCTCACCTCTTCCTACTTCAAACGATCGAGTAAACGACAGCCTCCAACTCATCGCTTCCTTTCGACCATTTCAATCGTTACGAGAGGCTCAAAACGATTCGATCTTGGATTCGATCAGTTGAGCCACCCATAAGGTTACACGTAAACGATAACGATAACGAAAACGAAACGAAACGATCCTCCGTGATCACCCCCCAGGCTTCATAGACCCCTTCTTCTTTTTCAGTTTTCAGCAGCCAATCAGAGATGGAACCTCGTATGGCGAGACTCTTTCATATATAGGGACTCTACCCTCCACCCCTCAAGAGTGCACCCACTTTAGCATAGGCAGCATGGGGAGTATGATTGTTCTGGGGTTTCGGAATGAAGATTTCTCTACCCCCTGTCTGAAAAAAGTCATTAATGCTATGTATAAACCATTTTTAGGGCGGGGGGTTGCGATATTTTTTGCGAGTAACGCAGGAACACACTTCCTCCCTACGGCGCCCGTGTTAAGGTGGGTGCGCAACCGGGGGGGGGGGGGGGGGGGGGGGGGAGTTACGGGGAATCGTTGATTTCTCTCAATTTTGCCAACCAATATGTTTCAAATTTGATAGAAGGCCTTCCGTCGTGTCTAGCTTGCGTACGAGAACCCTATAAAGCCGTAAAAATACTTCTAAATGCTCAAAGGAATCCGACCAATCAGGAAGACGACCGAAATGGCCGCACTGTGGTTTATCCAGTCACTGTAAGTAATTAGTCTCAAACTATAGGCCGGAAGTAATTTATCTTTAAGGAAATGGAGTGTCAGTTACTAGGTAATCATCTGAAGAACATCTCTGCAAAATATCTCGTCAATCTTCAGAAATAAAATTGAAAGTACCAAAAAATGTAATATCGCAAATCGATTCTTTCTTATATAGAAATGCGATATTTCATTTTCTGGTACTTACAGCCTTATTATTGAAATTATCGACAAGATATTTTGCAGTACCACTGTACCACTATCCAACACTATATGGACCAACTGCCGATGGAGACACAGAACTTGCAGTCGTCGCGCCGCGCAGACAACAAGACGCAACATTCAACACAGTGTGCATAACTGCCGTCGCACAAAAGGATCGGAACTTCAGAAATCCTCAGTATCGTTATCAGTGGCGTAGCATTCAATTTAGCATTGTTCTGTTGTGTCCATTTAAACCCTTGTAAAAGGTGGAAGGTGAAGGTGTCCGCTGAACACCCAATACTTCGATCTCTTTCATGGGTTCAAATGGACACAGTAAAACGTTGCCCTAATGCACGCTACGCCGCGCCATTGATCGTTTTAAGTAGGTATCCAAATCAGATTTTTTTTTTTTTTTTTTTTTTTTTTTTTTTTTTTTTTTTTTACGTAATTTAACGAACCGTCGATAAAACGATCTCTATCAAATCAATCGAAACTTAACGTAGCGATACCCTTTCAACAATGTACACAGAAAAAACACTACGGTTTGTATAGGTTTAGCGAGGCATTCCCGGTCTTAAAGGCTACTGCTTTCTGTGATGCAGTAGCGAGGCGTGAAATTTGGCAACAATGCATTTTTTCCATTTAACTTCACCAAAAAAAGTCGAACGCTTCAGTCATCTGCGATGACTAGGCATTCCGACCTCTCCAATGTGTTATTTAAATGGGAAAAAGGAACGTTGCCAAATTGCACGCCTCGCCACTGCTGTGATGGAATATCCGCAATGGGGCTCTTGCAAAGTTTTGCTGCAGGGGATTGAAGAGCTGGTTCTTGCATAAAAACCTGTTAAAATGACGATGAGTACACTAAAAAATCACGAAATTCACTTTCAGAATTGGGCTGCATGGTGGAGAGACGCAGATATCATGGGGGATTCCTATCTAAATTGAGACATATCTCTGTGTTTCCGTTTAGATAAAGTGACATAGTAGGCAGGAATCTCTCATGATACCTGCGTTGAACCGCCATTACGAACTTGCCATTTTAGCAGTTATGCGAGTTTATTACTGAATTTTAGACTTTCTTAGTGTGTTTTTCGTGATTTTCGCTGGTCTTTACATCAGATTGGACTATTTATTTGCTTACAGCAAAAGATTGCAAGAGTCCGATTACGGGTTGCCCGGTTGCATCGCCGAAAATTGCAGGCGTCACTACCGGAGTGCCTCGGTAAGTCTATAAAGTCCTTTATTTGCTTTGTTCAAGACCGTATCGTTTTTTCAGTGAATACCTTAAATCTAGATAAAAGTTTGAATTTTTTGTTGAAAATTTTTAAATTTTTTAAAGAATTTAAATTTTGATACATGAAAATCGCCCATTTTCAAATTTCTAAAACATCATACCTTCAAAAGGCTGTCACCGAAAGTTTTGAAATGGAATCGTGATGAAATCATGAGTTATGAGCAAAAACATTGCCTTGTCTCTTGAGCGACAACAAGGATCAGTGTGAACAGGGGCGACATCTAAGTTATTTAAGTATTTTGACCCAGAACGGTATGATTGGATGTTGAAGCAGTCGAATAGTAATATATGGGTTGAACCTGCTCATGAGCGATTGTAAAGGTCGAAAAAATTATTAAAAAAGACGGTTGTCATGATTATCATAATTAAAATGCCTAATTGAAGGCTGCCACGAAAAGTCACCATAATACAAGTAAACCAGGGATAGCTAACCGGCCTACTTCTATTTATACAGAGGTTTCGGGTTCTCATCCCGGCTTAGGTGTAAACATTTGACAATCCTAGATCTAGTCTTCTCAGAAGGACACGGATGAAACTTTTATTCCTTCTTTGGTCTTTCCTAATTCTCCCGTATGCCATTTCGTATGAAAGGGTCATAGTTCGTGAAAGAACTCAATTACACACCCTAAAAAATGAAAAACTAGACCCTGGTAAATCTGAGCACCAAAGATCACCTCAAATTGTTTAAAGTGGAACAGGCATTGCCGCATCTTCCGAAATGAAGGAACCCGGAACGTGCGCAAAAACCTTGATAACTCGGCCGCCGCACGTCTGATCGTTCCGGGACCATTCTCATTCGATTTTTGGGGTAATTTCACGGAGGAATCGACAGCTGACTCGGAATTTTTTTCCCCACCCAAAAATGAAAAAATCGAAGGGGTACCGTCGAAATTTTGGACGAAAAAATTTTTTCTATACTTTTTGTCACAGAATGATTTTAAATGTGACTCTTCCGACGTAAAATTATGCGGGGAATCGATTGAGAGTGTTCCCGGTCGGATCGGAGCAGCCGTTTTCGATATATCGTAGTTTGAAGGATCAGTAGACCTTTCGGCATTCTTCCGAAATGAAGGCGCCCGGAACGTGCGCAAAAATTGTGATAACTCTGCCGCCGCACGTCTGATCGTTCCGGGACCATTCTCAATCGATTTCTGGGGTCATTTCACGTTCATCGACCGCTGAGTCGGAATTTTTTTTCCCACCCAAGAATGAAAAAATATAAAGGGGTTACATCGTCGAAATTTTGGACGAAAAAATTTTTTCTATACTTTTTGTCACAGAATGATTTTAAATGTGACTCTTCCGACGTAAAATTATGCGGGGAATCGATTGAGAGTGTTCCCGGTCGGATCGGAGCAGCCGTTTTCGATATATCGTAGTTTGAAGGATCAGTAGACCTTTCGGCATTCTTCCGAAATGAAGGCGCCCGGAACGTGCGCAAAAATTGTGATAACTCTGCCGCCGCACGTCTGATCGTTCCGGGACCATTCTCAATCGATTTCTGGGGTCATTTCACGTTCATCGACCGCTGAGTCGGAATTTTTTTTCCCACCCAAGAATGAAAAAATATAAAGGGGTTACATCGTCGAAATTTTGGACGAAAAAATTTTTCTATACTTTTTGTCACAGAATGATTTTAAATGTGACTCTTCCGACGTAAAATTATGCGGGGAATCGATTGAGAGTGTTCCCGGTCGGATCGGAGCAGCCGTTTTCGATATATCGTAGTTTGAAGGATCAGTAGACCTTTCGGCATTCTTCCGAAATGAAGGCGCCCGGAACGTGCGCAAAAATTGTGATAACTCTGCCGCCGCACGTCTGATCGTTCCGGGACCATTCTCAATCGATTTCTGGGGTCATTTCACGTTCATCGACCGCTGAGTCGGAATTTTTTTTCCCACCCAAGAATGAAAAAATATAAAGGGGTTACATCGTCGAAATTTTGGACGAAAAAATTTTTTCTATACTTTTTGTCTCAGAATGATTTTAAATGTGACTCTTCCGACGTAAAATCACTCGGGGAATCGATTGAGAGTGTTCCCGGCCGGATCGGAGCAGCCGTTTTGGATATATCGCAGTTTGAAGGATCTGTAGAGCTTTCGGCATTCTTCCGAAATGAAGGCGCCCGGAACGTGCGCAAAAATTGTGATAACTCTGCCGCCGCACGTCTGATCGTTCCGGGACCATTCTCAATCGATTTCTGGGGTCATTTCACGTAAGAATCGACCGCTGAGTCGGAATTTTTTTCCCACCCAAGAATGAAAAAATATAAAGGGGTTACATCGTCGAAATTTTGGACGAAAAAATTTTTACTATACTTTTTGTCTCAGAATGATTTTAAATGTGACTCTTCCAACGTAAAATTATTCGAGGAATCGATTGAGAGTGTTCCCGGCCGGATCGGAGCAGCCGTTTTGGATATATCGCAGTTTGAAGGATCTGTAGAGCTTTCGGCATTCTTCCGAAATGAAGGCGCCCGGAACGTGCGCAAAAATTGTGATAACTCTGCCGCCGCACGTCTGATCGTTCCGGGACCATTCTCAATCGATTTCTGGGGTCATTTCACGTAAGAATCGACCGCTGAGTCGGAATTTTTTTCCCACCCAAAAATGAAAAAATCGAAAGGGGTTTACATCGTCGAAATTTTGGACGACAATTTTTTTTCTATACTTTTTGTCTCAGAATTATTTTAAATGTGACTCTTACGACGTAAAATTATTCGGGGAATCGATTGAGAGTGTTCCCGGCCGGATCGGAGCAGCCATTTTGGATATATCGCAGTTTGAAGGATCTGTAGAGCTTTCGGCATTCTTCCGAAATGAAGGCGCCCGGAACGTGCGCAAAATCTTGAAAACTCGGCCGCCGCTCGTCTAATTTTTCTGCGACCGGTCTCAATCAATGGGTCTGGTGCAAACTTTTGCTACAGCACTATAGAGTGTTCAATTTCACGTAAAATCGCGTGAAAAGTCCATTGGTGGCATCAGAAAGTCATAAAATGCAGTATAAAACTCACAAGAGACGTTTAATGAAATCGAAGATGGCGGTAAAATATTGAGCAACCTGTATGCATGCACCACGAACATCCAAGGATAGCCAACCTCACAATCTAGATCGCACCCAATCACAATGTAAATAAACACATAACCTCTGAAGCTGTGAGATTGTCAACGTTGGCAATCCTTGGATGTTAAAGGTGTATGCATACAGATTGCTCGATATTTTACCGCCATCTTGGATTTCATTATACGTCTCTTGTGAGTTTATCATCGCATTTCATGACTTTCTGATGCCACCAATAGACTTTTCGGGCAATTTCACATACGATGAAACAATCTTTATCATTGTAGCAAAATTTTGCAACAGACCCATTTCTGGGGTCATTTCACGCAGGAATGGGATACAAATATATGTCTTTTTTTCCCTCCGGCCCTTTGAAACCAATTGTTGGAAAAGGATAGGAGAGGGGGCCAGAGCGTGATTTGATCCCTTATCTCCATCCTTTTCTAACACAATTGTTCAAATGAGAGGAAAGAGAGAAAGACAAATTCCTGTATATGCTGATGATGTACATAACTATTAGAAAATTTACAACAAAATAAAAACTATTGCCAACTTGAAACAGGGTATTATTTATTGAGGGGACATCGAATACAAAAATAGGAGTTTCAAGTCAGGGGGCCCATTGTGAATGTTCGAATCGCAATCAAATCGCATCATGATCAAAAACACATGAGCTGTTTATCTTTGAGTTGGCATTTTGATGATAATACTTATATCTTCACAAGAAATCATCAATGTTTCTGTGGCCATGGAGTGCACATTTGTAGAGATGAAAGAGTTTGTGTCGGAATGCCACCTCAAAAGACGAACATAACTTCATGAGCATATAATGTACTTAATCATAGAATCAATCTGATTCCAAAATTAATGTTCGCAATCAGCCCTCTGAATAACAATCACATCGAGGTAACAAAATTTTACACTTTTTCTAACTGTAATTTAAAATCTCAAGAGTTAAATGAAACTGTGAAATTATTTTGCACACAGTAAAAGCCAAAAAAAAAGCTGAACATTTTAAATGCATGAAACAAATACATTCCTTTCATTGAAATAAACAAATACATTCCTTTCATTGAAATATCAGAAAATTAAGATCCAATGAAATTCAAAACGAACCAAAAAAAAGAGACATTTCAAAAAAATTTCTATTCAAAGGAGTATTTCTAGAAATTCAGGGATTAGAACGGTTAACCCTCAGAAATTTTCTTTCCTCGGGTGAAAAAACTTTTTAATGATCATAATTTGCACAAATTGCTTGGAGGAATCTTAAGACTGGGGTTGATGCTTGCTGATACACAATGTTTTTTTCTGCTAAAGATCTATGGGTTAAATTCGACTTAAGTTGACTTTTGAAATAGTCTTAATTCTGAAGAATAGAGATTGGAATGTCAGTAAAAATTGATGATAGCTCAAAAAGATTATAAGCATTTTGGATAAGCAAGAATTCAGAGCCAATCATCATTTTTTATACAGCTGACAATTCGTTGTATCCATCAATTTTAAAACTTTCATCATAAATAGAAAATTAAGAAAATCTGTCTTTACTGGTGGTTAAAAGCTTGAAAAGATTACTCATTATGGATCATGGAAGCCAAAATTATGTAAAAAAAAAAAAAAATTGATGAAAATTTTCTCATTGAGCATCCAAATTTGGCGAATGAACTTAAATTCTATCATAATTTGAAAGGGCAGTAAAGAAATATAGTAACGTTTAAAGTTTTACAAAATTAACTATCTGAGAAAAGGATAGATTGAATTGGGGAGGGGGAGGGGGGGATCAAGGGAAATAAAAATAAAAGAGATCTTTTGAAGTATGACTTTCAAGATCAACACTGCTCTGCCAAGGAAGAATGCTGAAAGTGACATGTGTTACTTAGACTGTTCTTGCAATATAACTCGGCTCTATTCTTAGACCAAGTTCTCTTCAGTAGTTTATTATAGTTGTACGTACTATCGACGAATTAAAGATTGTCGCAATATTTTCACACATTTTCAGTCATGGGTGCAGTGTGAGACTGATCTGCAACGGCTTTGCCGCCTCATCCGCACTGGCCTATCGCCTGCAAAGTGTGAGGAGTATGAAAAGTGGCCGAACCGGAACCTTGAAGGCGAAACTTACTATCTCGTGATAATCTTGTGACAATCTTTAATTTGTTGATAGTACCTGGTCACTCAACTCTCTTAACAAAGGCTCTCTACAGCCGTCCAAGCATTAAGAGAAGGCCGATTATTTATTGTTCAACGCTGGACTCCTTGGAAGAACGAACCATTGGAGGCATTGGAGGTTTAATATTGAGGATCAACACAAGAAAAAGGACTCCGAGCTACATAGCAAAAACAGCATAAGTAATAAATGTTGCTTACGGGGTTCTTCCTTAGCACAACAGAACATTTAAAAGGGAACCTAAATCTTTGCTTACAAATAAAATTACAGTCAGACTGGCGTCTTTATGAAAATACATTCTAATAAATATATACAAAAAATATCAATGTAGATGAACAAACAAAGGAGACCAAAAAAGAAAAAAAAAGAAAAAACAAAATTACCAGTAAATATTGTTTAAAAGAAATCTCTGAAAAAAAAAGACATGATGCCCACTATTTCCAAACCAAAGGTGTCATTGGTGTTTTCACTCCAGTACTCAGTTAAATCAGAAATTTAACCAGCTTGAGAATTTTGCAGTCAAATTCCAACAAAATTTATTATCCAGAAGTTTCGCCAGACATAAAGTCTGTGGGACTGTTTCAATTTACTGACCAGACTGCTGAAGGTACTTGATAAATCAAACGCTTTAGATAAGAAATATTTCTAGTCAAATGGAATCTACCTCTTATCTGTAAAAATTGTAAGCAGCTTTTCTCTTTGGAAGAATGCAGCAGAAATAAAATAGGGGAGCAGTAGGGGTGAACCGTAGTATGCTTAGCTGTAGCAGGTTTTTAAACCAGGCCCAAACAAACAACCAGGTCTGTCTTCCTCTGTCTGTAATTTAGGGTTAATATTTAAGATGGTAACTATCCTTTCAATAAAGATGTAAGAAAGTTTCGTCTTCATAACTTCTCAAGATAGACATCATTGTTTTTTTCATCAGGTTGAGGGGAAAAAAATACTATTTACTCGACAACCGTTACAACGTACAAGAAATTAAAGGGAAAAATGATACTTGCAAAAATTTAAATTCATTGCAATAAGCAATATGCTAGAGCTCGTTTCAGATGTGTGAGTGCACCTAGACCATAGTCTTTGGGGAATTTTCAATTTTCGTTCCTTCGAATCAAAACACTCCAACTTAAAAAGCGTTCCTCAATGCAAATCTAATGCTCTTATTCATTTTCATTTTGTAATATGAGAAATAATGTTGACAAATTCCAAAGATTATCGGTCTAAGTGCGCCCACACTTCTGAATCTACCTCCACCTAAACCATTTTTCAATTAAATATTCTCACTGGTGAAAGCTTACATTTTTTTCACGATAATGTTGCTAATCCTTGAGTAAAACATCCACTTTCAAATTTTTGTAGCAGACTGAGGAAAGATGTTCGACTACACTACAATGATATTTTCCAATGGTAGAGACAACTTCAATTTCTCGAGAGCTTTGGAAAACAAACTTGTCTTTAATTTCACAATGCTGACCTTTCTTCAGGCAAATTTTGTTTGATGACACTGCTGCCAACTAGGCAAACTCTATTTCAAATGCTTCAAATATTAATATAATCTTTGTCAGATATATTTTGCAAGTTATGAAAAGAACTAGGTAGCAATGAAATAATTATCAGAAGATACTCATGAAATAGGTTACAAAACCATGATCTGACCGCAAACACCGTAACCAGGCTAAAATTGGTAAAACGATAAATTTATTAAGTAGTAAAATTTAAATTTGGAAACGATTACATTATTCTGAAATAACATTCACTGCTTTTGATTGATGTTATATATTTAACTTGCAAAAGTTGCTTGACAAAGTTTAGAAGAACACCGAGGAAGTAAGTCCATTATCTGGTTACCAAGTTGATAATCTGGTCATGAAACAATATTTACTTTATTCAAGAGGGTCAGTAAAACAAAGCTGTCTTTGACAATGCACAATATCAGAACCATTAAATTTTCTAAGAGTAAAATTCAGTGAGTAACTTAAAAAAATGGATAAGAGCTTTGTCAAAATTTAAGTGGTGATGAGAAAGTAAATTACCATTTTGTTCTTAAACATAATGACCTTATTTTTAAATTACCATTCTTACAAACATCAAAACTCAAAAAAGAAAAGAAAGATAAAAAACACATGAAAAATAAAGGTAATTAATAAATGAAGTAAAATTAAAAGAATACAAAAATTCAGAACAAAAATAAAATCTGGAAGAGGAGAGAGAAAAATTAAATCTGGTTTAAATAAATAAATACATATGTACACATGTCTTTAGAAAAAAATGCCACGTTTAGTAGAAAAGATGTAAGTTAAAAAATATAATACCAGGATTCCCGCAGGCTTCCGAATTTATTGGTTTTATTTATTTTTGTCTTTCTCCCAAAATTACTAAACTTGATAACAAAAACATCTAAAATTCAGACCAATTTTAAAGCAGATTTGAGATTAACATTACAAAATTAACAATAGCTGATCTTTTTATGCAGAATCAGTGAATTGAGATGGAAGGAAAATGACAATCAGAGTTAATCAAATTGAAGAAAAATCTGTATTCAAGATAAAGCTTTGTAGGGGGTTGTGTTTTTCTTTACTTCTTGCTCATAACTTATTGTTTGAAAAAATCAAGACCATTTGGTTTTGCCGTTTAAAAAGCAACAACATAAGAGTAATTGATGGTCTTATTCATCAAAAGAAGTTGAATAGTTAATTTTGATTGCAATTGAATTTTGTTGAATTTTAGAAACCTTGGAATTTAAATTATACTTTAGATACAGAATTGACTTGTAGCAAGCCATGTGACTTCAGTCCCAAAACTTAGAACCGATGAAGAGCTGACTTCAGTAAACAAAATATGTTCATGATGCATCACAATCGAATCAGAATCAAGGACTCTTGGTCTTCATATCCAATATGCTCGATGGTGCTTATAAAAGGCAGATACATATTTGAAACAAGAGAAAAGAGAGAGATTTTGAATTTCTTAGAGCACTGCTGATGGTAGAGTCAATATTCTATGGATGCAGAAGATATTCAACAGGATAAACTAAATGGCACTGAGAAATAACACACACTAATATAAGTTAAGTTAAGGCTTCAGCCTTTAGTGCCAATTTCTGCTACTAGAGCACTACCGTTTGATTAATCTCAAACTACAAGCCGAAAAAAATTTATATTTAAGAAAACAGGGTGTCAGTTACATGATAATCATCTGAAGGACGTCTCTGCAAAATATCTCGTCAATAACTTCAAAACTAAGGTTGAAAGTACCAAAAAATGGATTATTGCATTTTGATACAAGAATCTATTTGCGATATTCCATTTTTTTGTATTTTCAGCCTTATTTTTGAAGTTATTGACAAGATATTTTGCCGAGACGTTCTTCAGATGATAATCTAGTAACTGACACTCCGTTTTCTTAAATATAAATTACTTTCAGCCTGTAATTTGACATTAATCGAACGGGAGCGCTCTGATGGCAGAAATCGACACTAAACGCTGAAGAATCACCTTACGCTGGGTTTCCTTCCATCGCAAACTCCACTTGATAGTTTTAATAATTAAAAAATTCTTTTCATTAAATTGTTTTTGCTAAACATAGAATGATCACAACAAATGTCTTAATTCAAAATTTGTGACAAGATTATCAAAAATTAAACTTAAAAACCAACATTTTCATACTTCAAAGAGGTGTATTCAAAATTGGAGCTCCGATTGGATGGATGTCAAAGGCAGAAACATGTTTGTTTTTGTGGACAAAAAGGTCTTGAAATTTAAAAAAAGCCCTATTTTTATAGCCCTTATTGCTATCAGTAATGATAGCTATCAATTTTTTAAAGTGGACTCAACGACTCATGCCTCGGGTAAAATCAACTGAATCAAGACCCTGTTATTGTATTGAATGCTGTTAGCTGAACTCAGCAGAGGTGTTCAAAACTTGAAATAAATTGGAGAGTATTATTTAAGCAACTGTTTTGAAGAAGTCGCAAATAAAATAAAAAGGTATTTTCAGAGCCCGCATGAAGTTGAAGCTGAGGTCAAAAGGTACGTCCCAGAACGAGAGCGACATCTAATTCCAAAATCCTCTGAAACCATAGTTTTGACTCTGATTTAAAGTTCGGTGACAAGACCTTACTTAAGAGTCTTTGTAGGTTAAGTTTAGGTTTAGGGTTAGTTACCTGAATTTCAGTTTTTTTCAAAATAATTAACACAATTTATGAGTTCAGCCGTCATCTAATCAGGATTTGTGATCCATACCAAAATCAGATTCATGTGCATCCAAATAACCGGAGTTCCATTAAGAAAACTTACTCAGTAAAATTTGTGGCTACGCTTGTCTTTTTAGTACTTTTGATCACAATTATAGCCAAATATTTACAACATTTTTAAAATTAAAAAACAAGTTACGCTTTAGTTAAAAATAGAATAATATACTTAAAACTCTCACTTGCATGAAACATTAATTATGACCAAGATCAGTGGCGTACGCAGGATTTTTCTTGGGAGGGGCTCGCACTGATGAACGTTTGACTGAAAATGTTCTCCCCCTTCCCCTCCACCCCCAAAAATCGGAAATCTGGGGGGGGGGGCTTTAGCCCTCTTAGCCCCCTCCTGCGTACGCCACTGACCAAGATAGACATTTTTTAAGGACTACAATCCTCTATTTCAGGTTTCAGGATGAACGTTAAAGTCCTTCAAAACAGATCTAGTTCTAATTTAGTTCACACATAACAGGCACAGTATACTTATCTTACACAGTAGGGAACTCAATGTTAGAAAAACGGCAAATGCTCCCCTGGTGGTCAGAAGGTTGAACTAACATCTTCCATTTTCTTTGCATTGGAAGCCACAGTGGCGCCCCCCAGTAATCGGAAGGTTACAACTCAATTTTCCCATTTGATTACATTGAAAAACGACATTCGCCAAATTGCTCCTACAGAGTTTTTCTACTGTATAGGATGAGTATACTGTTATGAAAGGTGTTTTAAGTGTATTATTTTATATTTAATCTACTATCTTGGATGGTACAATAGCTCCAGTTTTTTGGTTTTCAGTTATTTTTTACTTTCATCAGATACAAAGTCGGCTAAATGTTGACTAGCATCGTAAGTCATCACTTTTGGGGCGACGAACCCGCCAAACTTGTCACATCCCCTATGATATAATCCTACGCCTACCAAAGGTAACGGTGGGTGCGGAGCAACCGGCTGGATATCAATGAACGGTACAGTTGTTTGGGCAGCATCAGCATCGATATCGGAATGCCGGAATTCAACAAACATGTTGGATGATGAGTATGAGTTTGTACAACCGGCTGGTGCATTTGTTGGTACGTCAGGGCTGAGCAGCTCCAAGCGTTCCCTGAAAAAAATAATGATAAAAACAAGAATGATTCCTTCATTCATAATTCGATACCAGAACATGGAATAGTGTCAAGAAAACAAATAAGAATAAAAGAAAAACAGGTCTTAACCCCTTAATGCACACGCCCGTATAAATACAGGCTGCAAAAAACCACCTCAAATACCCACGCCCGTCTATGTACGTTTTTGTACCCTCTCGTTTTTTATGTGCTATAGCGTATGTTGTAATGCATGAAATGTAAATGATTAGAACGCTATCTGTTCCAGAGAGTATGAGCGACAGCTTCCGACCACTTTCAATTGAGTACGTGCATATTTTCATCTGGATTCCTAACCTGGGCGTTAAGGGGTTAAAAACTAGAAATCAGCAGTAGAGTACAGACATTTTTCAAGAAGTATATTTTTACATTCTCGCTTGAAAACATTAGCCTCGTTTTTAAGAGAGATTTCAGCCTGGGTTGGGCCAACCTGAGTTGATTTTTAACCAAGGTCCAACTCGGGTTAGTGAAGGCCTGTGCAATATTCAATGCATCGATCAAATTTTCGATGTTTTCCTGCAATTGAATGGGTTTGATGCTATTATTGATGTCAATTGATGCATCAAAACTCGTTATTTATCAATATTTCAACTACAAACAGACCTAAGCATCATTTTTTCCTCCTAAACCATCTCAAAAGCATAAAAAAGTGTCATAATTTTTAGGGATTTCACAATTTTGACCTCTTAAAATTGATGTATCGATAAAATATCAATGTTTCTTGGACATCGAACTTTGATGCACAAAAGTGGACATCACACAGGCTTAGGTCTAGCGCATAAACAACCCGTATGTTTGAACTCGAGTTAGAAGGATTTCTTTCTTCTTCTTCTCTGTGATTGTTTACATTTTTGACAAAAATTACAGCAATGCTCTGAGCGGTACGGACAAGGAAGGGCGCATATGACGCAAGTTTAACATCGCTCGTATTGGTGACATGGATGCCGCGTCAACCCGAGTTCGGAACTCCGTGGTGTTTCTGCACAAAATCTTGACCGGAGTTTGCCGACTCGACTCGAGTTTGAATCAGAGTTGAGTCGAACACGAGCTCAGCGAAAACTAAAGTGTTTATGTGGGCAGCTTAACCCGAGTTCAGATCTTTTGCATAAACTAGGCTATTGGAAGAACCCTCATTCTGAATGGATATGGGGAGTTTATAAAAAAAAAAAAACTGTGACCAAACGATAGTAAAGAAAATTTATCCCAATTAGAATTTACCATTAAGATCTTAATTTATTCCTAATACAGGTACCAAACAAATGAAAATTTCTATTTACTTTCAGGGAATGTTTAGTTTGGAAGAATGAGATAAGAGACCTGAATACAAATAAAGTTGGAAGTGAAAACAAAGACAAAGTTGTCCTCTTGAAATAATTCAATTGGCTTTCTTGCTTTGACTGAGACCGATAAATGTTCGGTACAGACGGTCCGCGAAAGATGTTGAATGGTGAACGTTTAGGTGGTGGTTTTGAATGGCTGTACGTGCTCATCTGGGAGCAGGACCGTCAATACCGAACATTTATTGGTCCCTGAGGTCTAACATCAAAAACACTTTGCAGGTTGTTTAAAACCATGGAGACTGAAGGCGTACGAATTCCAAGTCAGAATTTTTAAACCATTAAGCAGTTATTTCACTCATAATATTTAGAAGTTGGAGTAAAAACGAGTTTTGCAGCTCATTTCAGAATTTCCTTTCAGAATAAGCAATGGTAGAATTTACACAAAAGAAAACAAAAGACAGGTGACAGGCAACAGGTCAATAAAATAAAATGTATTGAAGTGTTTTAAAATTAACAAACCTCGGGAATCCTTCAGCTCCATCGGTATTATCATTTCCAATCCACATTTTGCTTTCCTCTGGTTTTATTAGTTTTCCGGTTGAGGGATCAAAGCGAGAACACTCAGCCTCCAAGTTCAGATGGCTGCCAAGTTTGCGTAATCTAACACCTGGGAAAGACAAAAGAATACAATTATTTACTAATTATAATTTGTAATTAATTTATTATTAATAATTTACCAGCACCTTCAATCTTCCCATCAGAACAATACAAAAATAGACTGTAGGGAATACAACACAAACACTTTCTCACATCAAACTTAATCTGGGGGGCCCCAGATCCCCTTATATTTTCTTGGGGAAACCCGCAGACCCTTCTATAATATTCTGGGGGAGACCCTCAGACCTCTAAGAGATTAATTTTACAGTAGGCTAGTTGCAGAATGTTTTTGAAAACTTTCAGTAAAATTCAAACCGCTATTTTTCAAATATTCCAATTTTTCCCTACGTTTACCCATTTTCCCATTGATGTTAATGGAAACCTTTTATCCTCCATAACTTGCTAAGAATTTAAAATTTCAAAAAAACAAAAAAAGACCCTCTGACAAAGGCGTAAATAACACCCCCTGCGGCGCAACATTCCAAGGGGCGCAAAATCAAGGGAGAAAAAGAGGGGGAAAACCTTGCAAAATTCGGCATCAAATAATATCCTCATGTTTTTGAACATGATAGAACAAGTCAGAGGCAATCAAAAAGGTTGGAGACAGAGAAAAGAGAGTGTGGAAAAGACGAGGGTGGGAGAAGAGAGAAGCGAAACGTGTGAAAAAAAAAAGAGCAGTCAGCAAGCAGTCTGCTGACTATTTCATTTAATAAAAAAACTAACTTTTGAATTTAAGAGTTTAAGATAAAACCGAAAAACAATGCCATTTTTTGAGCAGAATCATTAAAATTACAAAAAGGTGGGCTTGGTGTAAGGGAGGAGGTGGGCAGGGGAAGGAGAGTGGGGAAAAGAAGGGAAGGGGAGGGGGTGAGAGGCTGAGGGCGGAAGGGGCGCTGTTTTTGAGATCGCAGGGGGCGCAAAATTTTTATTTGCGCCACTGCCCTCTGAGGAATGTTGAAAGTATTTTCTCTGCAAAATTTGGATGTATATGGACCATTGGTTTAAAATTTATGCCAAGATACAAACAGACAAGACAAATATCTCTGCCATTGCAATATACTTTCTCAATTTCTAACTTCGTTAGAGTGAAAATGTAAAAATTCGCCTCAGAGGAATTTCACTTGGTAGAATATTTCACTGCATAAACTTTTTTTTTGCACACTCAATCCATCTCATTGTTTTGAGAGAGAAAAGCAATCATGTAGCATCAAAATTGCGTAAACTTCATGTAGATTTCTCTTCTCTGATGTTGCTGACCATAGCCGTAGCATGTTCTCTCTCTTTGCCCATTTGAATGCAAACGTAAGAAAAGGACAGAAACAATGTCTGAAGTCACATGACCATCCCTTTCTCTATCCTTTTCTAACACATGGGTTCAAATGGACAAAGAGAGAGAAAGATAAATTCCTGGCTACGGATACAGCTATGATTCTGGCACTCACCAACTCTACTTCCATTATCACATCTTTTTGAGCATGTGTTTGTTTTTTAATTTAATCTTTTTCTTTTTGCCTGCTTTGTCATTTGTAAAGTTGTTCATTTTCTGTTACTTTTGTCATGTAATTGGGACTTGTCCTGTAGAAAATAAGTAGTAGTAGTAGAAGTAGTAGTAGAAGTAGTAGTAGTAGTAGTAGTAAAGTCCAGCCGCCCAAACACGTGGTTCGTTATGCTGATATTTCACAGCGAACGACTGGACTGCATAAAAAAAGAAGGAGTAGGAAAGACTATCACAGTATTCTCAAAACAAAGGATAGGAAAGAGGAGAGTAACGGCGACCTACCAGGGAATAAATAAATAAATAAATCACGGCTATTCCTTAACACTTCATGCTCCCTGACCATCTCAGTAACTCATCTTGAATACTCGTCTTAATCAAATTTTGCAAGTCCAAAGTCAACAAAGGAGGCACGCTTATTTTGATCAAAGATTATGACTGTCAAACGTCCCAAAAAATGAATTTTTTTTCAGAGAAAGTTCACTCAGTGGAATTTTCCAGCTTTCTGCAGAAAATGCAACACAGGCCAAATTTCTTCCATAGTAAATGGAACTTTTGTTGGGTGAAACTCGAGGCAATCACAAACTCATTGTGCAAAGATCATCATGTACTGTCATTTGAACTGTGGAGGGAGTGAAAATATTTCCCCTCTTGCAGTGATAGGGAACTTTCTTCTGCAAGCTTTAGAATCATGGGGGTAACCCTATCTAATTTATCACTTTGTTCATGATGGTATACGAAAGTCACAGAGTTACTAGCAGCAAGAGTGATGATTCATTCACAACAGAATCTCTTCTACGTTAGCACAAAGAAAATGACAAATTAGACACAACTAACCCCATTATAAAGTTGGGGACAAAAATAATGTCCGGCAACTCCTTAGATTCTGGCTTTACTAGACCATCTGCAATCATGGTTCATGGCAGATTTTTAGAAGAAAAATCTAGGATTTTCAAGGACTTTATGCAGGATTTCAAGGACTTCCAAGAAGCAAAAACGAAGTAAGTACTTTTTACACCAATTTTCCAGAGGCAGAAAAAACTCAAGTCAATTCTCACAAAAGGGAGCACTAATCAGTAATCAAAGGAGAACAGTATACAAAATAATAAAAGAGAAAAAAAAGTTCCCGCTAAGTCCTACATTCTTTCGCACAACTTCGCAACCACATTCCGACATTCCTCAGGCACGGAAACAGAATTATTAACAAAATGATGAGCTAACAAGCTGAAGCCGGTCGTTTTCAAGGATTAACAAGTACATTTGACGAATTCATCAAAATTCAAGGATATTCGAGCATATGAAAAACAAACAAAAAAAATCAAGGATATTCAAGGACTTTTCAAGGCGCCATGAACCATGGCAATGCCTAAATTCATTGAGATAAGTTATAAGTACTGTGAGTAGCCAACCTCAAAAAGTTGCCTGACACTCTGTTTGTCCTTGACTGTAACTGCTAGACGTTGCCATTATCTCTCCACTTTTTAAATCTCTTATTAAGTTGTAGAGAAAATATTGTAAGTTTATAATGTCACCATCTTTAATTTCACTAGTTTTTTACATGAAAGTCAATGATTCATTCATTTTTTGATAGTAAATTTATGCACTTGTGATGAAAAGGAGCTTTTTTGTCAGATTGTGAGAATTTAAAAGAGCTCTGAATTCTGTAAATAAAATGGGGCAGTTGCAAGGGTCTCAAATGTTGTGTTTTTTATTAAGAAAATGAAAGTACTTGATGAGCTGAGAACAAAGATGCCTTTGGTTTCTATTTAAGTCCCAATATTCCGCAGATGGGATTTCAGCCAAAATACATTGTTTTAA
Organism: Trialeurodes vaporariorum; assembly: GCA_011764245.1. Lineage (NCBI taxonomy): Eukaryota > Metazoa > Arthropoda > Insecta > Hemiptera > Aleyrodidae > Trialeurodes > Trialeurodes vaporariorum. Next base: position 59,185,332 of record VMOF01000220.1, read on the forward strand.
ATGGGTTTCCATGTAGTGACTTCACTACGCACACGATTTTTTACAACTATACACCAGTGTATATTCAAAACCTGAACACTTATGAAAAAACCAAAGGCACCATTGTACACAGCTGGCATCAAGTACTACCATTTTCCTTATAAAAGTCACAAGTTCAGACCCTTGCAACTGCCCCAATTATTCTTTGACCTTTGGTGACAAAAGTTTGCTTTCTTTTTTAACACACCCCAAAAATTTATTTCTAGTGTTCTTTTCAATTAAGCCACAATCATTACAGTGGTTTCAACCATTCCTCAAATATGATGAAAAAAAACAAAATTGTTTTTTCGACGACCCTCGTTATTTTCAAGTTTAGCTCTTACCAGTCAAAAGACAGTTTTTAGGTAAATCGACATCATCTAAATCAAGAGCACGATTTTCCCATGACAGAGTATGATAGTCAACGCCTTCTTTGACATCTAGGTCATCAATACGGTAGTCTGGCACTGGTTTCCAAGAGACTGTGGTTTGATTGATGCCTCCGTGTGGTAAAAGCTCTCCTTGTTGAATCTGGAGATGTATGATGCGGTTCCGTTTCACAAATCGAACACCAGTGACAACCCTGGGGAAAAGTCAAATAAATTGCAATTGTTACGCGTTTTAAACGAATAAAGTGCATTTTGGTTTTGAAGAACACAGAGATGTTTTTTACATGAATTTCTGCAATGACTGAAAATACAAAACATTATTGATGCAACACAGACGTTTTAAATTAATTTGAGTGGGTGCAGCCTAATTTTTGAACTTTGGTTAGATATGTCTGCAAGCTATAACAATACAGTCAGACCCCTACAAAAGTAAGAGCTCTTAGAGATAGTTTCAGAAGTGTAGGCACACCTAGACTGATCATTCTTTGGAATTTTCCAACATTATTTCTCATGTTTACATACTTGAAATTAATGAAAATGAATTTGAGTGTTGGCTATTCACTGAGAAACGCTTTAAAATCAAAAGCTCAAAAATGGAGGCAAGTTTTCTTTTCATTCGAAGGAATGAAAATGGAAAATTTGCCAAAGATTATGGTCGAGGTGCTCTTACACTTCTGAAACGAGCTCTATCCAAGGGTTCCCAGATGATAAGTCCAAAACATGAAAGTCCAAAACTTTTTCGTCCAAAAATATATTTTGTCCAAATCATCTTAATGTCCAATGCGCTTGCATCCATAAGACTATAATGTCCAACTATAGACAAGTCCAAATAGAAAAGTCCAAAACCTATGAATGTGAGCAAAGTAATGTCCAAAGTCCAGAATTTTTTTTTTCTTTACTTTTATTCGCTTCTCTTCATTTTTTTCTCCTTTAAATTGATCCACTCCGTATAGACGTGTATTCTTAATTGAATGCAGCTTCACTGAGCGGAGTCATCTTACATTTGTTAATACTTTATGAACTAGTTGTCATAACAAAAGCAGCAGCAGTATTATCATGCATATTTTTGTTCGTATTTTTGATTATTTCTACAAGAAACCTACAATTCAAAATTTCTGCGCGCAACAGATTAACTTTTCGGTCATAATTTCAAATTACAAATTTGACGCAACATGTTTGGACATTTTGTTAATCTAACTTGACATCCGTTTATTCGGACATTAACGATTTGGACATTTCATTTTGGACAGTCAAGCTTTGGGCATATAATTTTGGACATTGCCGTTTGGACAATACGGTTTTGGACATAACATCTGTGGATCCTATCCAAGACACTCTGTAGATAAATAAGAGCCATTAACCCTTTCTGCTCAAATTATTATTAAAAAAATTGTGACTTTAGGCTTGCAATACAGTAGTTTAACATACTTCTGTCAAAGTAACCAAGCACTGAATGCATTTGTTTAGAATTACACAATGCCCTATTAAAATAGAGGCGAAATAGAAAACACCCACAAAATTTGCTTGCATAGCCAGAGATAACTGAAACCACGCACTAGCTAGAGTCCCTTGATGGAAATATTGTATAAGGAGTACCGACACGAGCTCAACGAGTTGTGATTGGTCGTTGGTTTTAGGCTCTCACGGAGTCGAGCAGGAGTCGACGACATCGAAGGCTCCACACGAAGGAGTCGATTCGTTGAGGAACACACGGGAACGGACCGGAATGCCGGCAAATCCGCCTGTCCACCACTGGTCCACTGTCGAACTTAACCTTCGAATGCGTTCACTCGGTCGACAAAATCGACTCCTGTCAAAATGCATAAAGTGTCGTGTCGGTACTCCCTATACAATATTTCCATCAAGGGACTCTAGCACTAGCCGATTGCGCGATGGACGATTTTATTTTTGGGGACCCAACTCCTATGTGGATTGTTGACAAACGACCAAAACAATGATGCTTCTTCCTCATTGGCTACTGAAATCAACATATTTGCTCATCAGTCCACATAGGAGCCGTTCGATATTGCTTTATTGCGACCCTGAAAAAAAAAGTTGCCACTACGGGTGAGATAAGAGGGTGCATGTTCTTTGTTGTCTCTGAGCACAGCTAACCATTCAAGCTCATTCTCGTAAAACAATAACATTTTTCAATTCACCGATAATTCCACTGGTAGAGAAAAGATTACACAATTCAGTTCAGTGTATGACTGTACTGCATCAAACTACTCTGATCAGTAATCTTTTCTCAATCGGTGTGATCGCCGTTAAATTTTTAAAATATCCACAAGTTTTTTACAGGCATCGACAACTCCACTGGTTGAGAAAATATTACAGGTCAGAGTATTTTCATGCAGTGCAGTTATACACTGAACTAAACTATGTAATATTTTCTCAACCGGTGGAATTTTTGGTGCATCAAAAAATGCCATTAATTATACGCATAGCGGCAGAACTGCTGAAATCCAGTTGATAACATGACTCTAGCTTTTGCCTGACCTTTGCCCAGCCCAAGCTCTCACATCACTTTTTACAAAACAGACTTTATTGAAGATCATTTTTTACTAAACTGGAACTCACAGTTGGACGGTTTATAAGTAACTATGTACAAAATAAAATCAACAACGGTAAGTTCAGTTCTCTATAAAACCGTCCAATTTTTCTTTCTTTAAACCCTAAAACAGCAAAACAGCCTCATTTAATTGGGCTCTTGCAAACTTTTGCTGTGAGCAAATCAATTGTCTAGAATGATGTAAAAACCAACAAAAATCACGAAAATCACACCGAGAAAGTTTGAAATTCAGTAATAAACTCACATAACTGCGATAACGACAAGTTTGTAATGGCGGCTCAACGCAGGTATCATGGGGGTACTATGTCACTTTTTCTACGGAAACACAGAGATACGTCTCAATTTAGACAGGAATCTCCCATGACAACTGCGTCTCTCTGCCATTAAGCCCAATTCTGGGAGTGAATTACATGACTTTTTAGTAAACTCATCGTCATTTTTACAGGTTTTTAGGCAAGATTCAACTCTTCACCCCTGTTGCAAAAGTGTGCAAGAGCCCCATTGACTTACTATAAGAGGAAAAAACAGAATGGTCTTACTTGTTGGTCGTAGTATTTGACACTGCGTGTCGAAGACTGAAATATCTATCGGATAGGCGTCCAGGCTCATCACAAAGGCAGAAACAGTAAGAACAATGGAGAACAAGCCAGCGCCACCAACTGTCAACGGTTGAATACCTTGGACATGAATTGCGCTTTCCAAGGACTCTTCCATTCTCATACTGGACCCAGTTATAACGTCTCAAACTTCCAATTTCCTGAAATAATCCAGAGAACAGTTACTATTAAGACTATCATTATCTATATTAATAAAATCGGACTTTATAAAGAAAAAAGAAAATAAGAAAGGCCATCAAATAGACGCTTGGATTTTCTAGGAGGATGACCCTACAGCTAATGTTTTGTTACTTTTCAATCCATGGACGCCCACAGAAAAATGTCCAGGGGGGAGGGGCCATTTTTTTTTTGGAACAACTATGGGATCCCTCCTCTGAAGTAAAAGGGGGGAAAATGTCTTCCGAATGGTACAAGAGTAAGCTATTGTAGATATATCAATCAATAAAAATAATAATTTTGATGTGTTTGAGATTATGAATAGAGGGACAACAGATAATATTGATAGTAAGAAAAATGCATAATTCTATTACTATCCTTGCAAAAAGTGAGTTAAAAATGATCAACAAAAAATCGTCAACTAAGTTCGTCACTAAACTTTGTCAACTATTACTCCTTTGATTATCATTTCATCTTCTTTTGTTACTTTCGTTTTCTATCAGGAAGTTTTGACTGTTCGCAATTCCAGGGGCGGTGGGGGTGGTTAGGTTTGCCCCCCCCCCCACCTTGCCCTCCTTCGGGTGCCCATGTTTCAATCTTACATGGGGAGGTCACGATGTGTCCGGCTCCGATTTTCATGAAATTTGCATGAAAATGTAGCTTAGGTACGTCTTATTGAGGATCAAGAATCGTTATCGGCAAATGGGCACATGGAAAGTCAAAAAAAAATTTCAAAGTTTCGTCAAAATCTGCGAAATTCAAAGTGTGCGGCTAATGTATTGGAATTTCCGATCGTATCTGTGTAGCAGTTCTGTGGCCGACTGGTACAGCGCTGGACTCGGAACCTACAGGTCGTGCGTTCGATCCTGGGGACGACCGCTTCTTTTTTGCACTTAAGTATCCAATTTTAATTGATGAATCTCATGTTGTTGTTGTTTTTTGTTTTTTTGTTTGTTATTTTGGTTTTTTTTTTTTTGTATATCGGGAAAAAAATTAGACTGAAAAAGAAATTTTGGAAATGATTGAATAACGTATTTCGGATGAAAAGAATTATAACGCTCTTCTGCCTCTATCATTGAGGCATTAGAGCGTTATACTTTTCTCGGCATTGTACACAAGTTTCAACCATTACAAGTGTAGGTAGGTAATCTCTGTTGATAGTGCAACTGAAAAAATCAAATCGAATTTATAATCTTGTCAAATATTAAAAAATTACTCTAGCTTTTCATCCGAAATACGTTATTCAATCATTTCCAAAATTTCTTTTTCCGTCTAATTTTTCTCCCGACATACAAAAAAAAAAAAACCAAAATAACAAACAAAAAAAAACAAAAAACAACAACAACATGAGATTCAGCAATTAAAATTGGATACTGAAGTGCAAAAAAGAAGCGGTCGATCCCAGGATCGAACGCATGACCTGTAGGTCCCGAGTCCAGCGCTGTACCAGTCGGCCACAGAACTGCTACACAGTCATGACCGGAAATTCCAATACATTAGCCGCACACTTTGAATTTCGCAGATTTTGACGAAACTTTGAAATTTTTTTTTTACTTTCCATGTGCCCATTTGCCGATAACGATTCTTGATCCTCAATAAGACGTACCTAAGCTACATTTTCATGCAAATTTCATGAAAATCGGAGCCGGACACATCGTGACCTCCCCTTGTTAGATAGCTTTATTGAAGGTTTGAAAAATATACTGACTTCTAATGCAGAGGTGTAAGCAATAGAAATTTTATGTGAATAGCTAAATATTGTTATTTTTCAACCTGACTTCCACAGACTTCTATTACAGTGGTGCAAGCAATAAAATTCTCATTTTGAGAGTCGCAGAAGAAGTTGGTAACTGACGCTAAGGGTCAATTCATTCTTTAATTTATTTAGTTGTTTATGAGAGCAGCAAGCAGCGTTGACTTACAAATTTTTAAAAATTTAAAATTTTTCAAAAGGTATGGAACCGTTTGAACTACACTGCTGTGGCGGCTCGTGATATTTGGCAACCATGCAAGTTTTCCATTTAAACGTAGGTAAAATAATCGATTCTTGCGGAGGCTGGCAGCCTCCGGGAGAATCAATTGTTTTACATTGGTTAAATAGGAGGAGGACACGGTTGCCAAATTTCACGAGCCGCCGCTGCTACACTGATAACTCAATTTTTAAAAAATGACACTTATACTGACACTCTGGAACAGACAGATTGTGGACACCATTAATATTTTCTAAATATTTCTCAGTGAAGGCAATAAAATAGAAAAGAAGGCACTTGTAGAAGAGTTTTTTTTTTTAAAAAAAATAATTTTATGATTTTGAAATACTCCTTACCGACATACAAACACCCATGTCTGAGTCAATGTATTGACAATCAATGATACGGCCACTGCATGATGTCTGTCTGGCACAGAATTTATTCTTGAAGCAAGAATGTTGTTTAGCATAGCTATAGTATTTACAATTCTCCGAGCACGAGTTTTCAGGGTTCATGTCAACTTCGTTTTGAATGTAACCCTGTGAATCATAAATGAGCAAACATAAAAAATACATATCTTATCGATTAAAAATCTTTTTTATTTTACAGAGATACGTAAAATCATGACGTGAAATCCAGCAAACTTTCGAGTATGATTTTAAAAAGACCCCTTTAAGATGATTCTAGGGTCGATTAGTTCCAACCGTAGACACCACATTGCACTGCTCAGAAAGTCCACCCTTTTTTGGCTAAAATTGACAAATTTACGCTAATGACACAAATTTGAGGAACGTCAGCACCCGCGAGCATACTTCAGGAAGATACCCTGAAAGTTTCAAGCTGAAACACTCAAAAGTAACGCCGGAATTTATGAAATACAAAAATTCCCATAAGCCTCAATGAGTGTGAGTGAGGCAGATAGACGTATTATCAGTCGCACTCACTCATACTCACTAAGCTTATGGTGAGATGAATTTCAAAATTTCCGGCTTTAATTCTAAACCAATTTTGCTTGTTTTAGGCTCGTAAAATCCATAAAAAATTTTGCAGGTGCTGATGTTATTGGATTTTGCGTTTTATCTATGGTTTCAGTTTATAACGCCAAAAACACGACTTGTCCGGAAAGCGACTAGTGGCGCTATCCATCGGATTGAAATCTGGAAAAGTTTCGCCTGGAATTACCTCAAATTTACTTCAGAATAAAGGAAAAGACGAGCTCTTTTTAGGGGATCGGTAAAGCTGACATTTTAGATTACTTCTTTGGAATAGGACAAATGCATGGTTCTGAATTTGGTTTTTTTTCTTTCTTTCTTTCTTTTTTTTTTTTTTTTTTGAAAACAATGAAAGTACTCAGTGGACTGAGAGCAAAGAATGCTTCTGATTTTTTTCTTGGCTCTACTGCTTCCGAGGTATTACAGATACCACTATCTTTGGTATTGTGATCTTTGGCCTGTCATAGGTACGACCGCCCTGTTCTTATTTGAATACACAGGTTGTACTTTCGACAAATTAAAGATTGTCGCGAGATTTTTACGAGGTAAGTTTCGCATTCAAGGTTCTGGTTCGGCCACTCTTTAATCTTCATAATCCTCACACCTTGCAGTAGTGCGGGTGGGGTGGGAGAGCTGTTGTAGATCAGTCCCACACTCACACGCATAACTGCGGCAGTGGTCGCTTAAAGTCTCTTGATGGAAATATTGTACAAGGTGTACCATACAACCCGGATAGGGCATTTTCCTCGAAAAATACTGAATCAAATGTTTTGAAACAAAAAAGGCAGGTAGGGAATCGACCCCAAATTATTCATTTTTGATATTTTCAAAAGCTCCTGACAGTTCCTTGGGGGGTATATGGGCTGGGGGTCCGAACAAATTTTTCAAGTTTCAAGGCGAAACTTAACTCGTGGAAATTTCGCAACAATCTTTAACTCGTCGATAGTACCTTTCATTCTTAAACCGTCAAGGCGTTCTTATTTCAATCAGTATTTTATTTCTACATCCCGTCTTTATAACAGGAGATAACAATTGCCTAAAGTTGCAATAAAATATTTGATTTGAGACAGCAAACCTTGAATTTTCCATTTAAAACAATGTACCTATTTCGGCCAAAAACTGCTCCTCCTGAACAGTGAAACCAGAAAAAAATCAAAAACATCCTTCTTCTCAGATTACAAAGAGCATTCAATTTCTCAAAAAAAAAAAAAACCATACAAATTAGGGTCCATGCTGGGTGTTGTCAATACAGTATTGTTATTGCTACCAAAACTTTTGCCCCCAGTGATGATACTTTCGAGGTATCAAGAGAAACGGGCCAAGTAGATACTCTGAATCATTCTTAGAGGTCGTGGACGACAATTAAATGGTTGAGGATAGATGACCAAAAATAGTACCTGCTAGGGATGTCAAAACTGTACTGTTATCAAAGTTGATATCAATACGAGGACTTAAATACTATTGAAGCTATTGTCAATACTAGAGTCCCTATATACTATGAGAGTTGCGCCGTGTAATTCAAAATGAAGAAGAAGAAGCAGATCAATGGAGCCTCCAAGAGGCAAATTGCAAATGGAGGATGGCCGTTTGCCTCTGTGCTGTTGCCGCTATTTAGCAATTTCTAATAGGTTAGGTTCCGATTCTCGACAATAGCGGTCGTTATTGAAAGTCGAGATAAAGTTCTCCAGAGTAACATTCAAGCAGAGGAAAAATTAACAATAATTACCGCGGCCACTGTTACTTCAAATGTGTAATGAAAATGAGTATGCGAAAAGTAAACTAACCCTCCGCCATTTGCATTTGCTTCTTGGGGCTCTCTTGATAGCCTAAATCATAGAGCCAATCAGAAATTGATTCTGACACAGCGTAACTCTCATAGTATATAGGGATTCTAGTCAATACTATCAATTTGTGAGGTACCTTCATCCATAGTAAATCTTACCTGTAGCAGCCGAGTTATCTGAACATAATTTTCACCTTCTTCAAATTTGTGCGGGTCACACTTCTGCATATTGTTGTTGGTCGTTTCCAAAACTTGTAGCGCTATCTTGATTTGCTCTTCAAATTGTTTGTTGAACTTATGTTTCTCTGCTAGAGACTCCGTGGTAAAGTTTCCTGAAATCAAACGGAACACAATTCAGTTTTTAAAAGTCTCTTTTTATCTTTGAGAGATACATTTTTCTCTCAAATTTTCAAATTCGTTGAAAGACCGTAATTTTTACAAAGCACTTGTGAGCTTACAATGAAAAAGGTAGGAGCTTGGAATTTTAATGAAGAAGTGCTTTGCATTTAACAATCTAAGACGGATAGCTAAAAATTGTGGACCTTACCAGACATAAAACACACTGGTTCCTAAATGCAGTGGTGGATACAAGAAGGAGACGCGCCTCTCCCCCTTGAAGCCTCAAATTACACTCTTTTTCAACAGAAAATATCCCAAAATTCCTGCGACACTTCAAATTTTAAAGGCGTGCCCCCTCGAGAAACTTTCTGGATCCGCCACTTCCCATACGTGTCATTTTTCCAGCAAAAATTTCTAAAATCAGTCTCTCCATCATGGCTACCACTGTGGTGTCTTCAAAATTACGCTTCGCGTGGCCTCCGAGATTATAGGCCGTTTGTCAGAACAATCTTAAAATCTTTCAAAACAGTTGAAAGATTGTAAATTATTACTCAAATAAGTACATAAATTTGCTGCTCTCATAGAAGATTGCTGGTACTTGTGACTTTTTCCAAACGTTTGGCAACACTTTTCCTTCATCAATTCAAGCTGACTGACCTGCTTTTCTGAGGAAACAATGCCAGGCGTTTGTTTCATAGCCTCTACTTAAAAACTCCCGTCTTTCGCAAAATTTTGATAAACACTGAGAAAAGCTCTAAAGGCGTAGTAACAAGTCATAGTACAGTTTCACAAACCCTTTTCACAATAGAAACCTTGTTGATGAAAAAATCATCATTTAGGAATTTTTAACTGTCTTGAGGAATAAAGGTTTGGTACGTAGGTAAATCTTTTCTGTAACTAGACTCCAATGTGGAACTTCTATGGGGAAAATAAGAAGCCCGCCCCAATATCGGACACTCATCGCCCAAGGGAAACTTCATTTTTGCTGCATTAAAGCTCACACAATTACTTAGCTGCAGACCACAAAATTTCTTTCTCTCAGGTTCCCATACAGGCAAATACTTAAAATACTATCTAATAAACCTCGGACGTGTGGCTAGCTCCTTAGGGCATATTGGATATGCAACCTGTTAGTCAGATTGGTGCACATCGACCGAGATTTAAATTGAAGTAAATGGGAAAATTACGATTTTTAAAAATTCATAAAAAATAGTAAAAAAAATTAAATCCGAATAAACTAGGTACCAAAAGCTTATGGTGAGTAGATTGAAAGAGATAGTATTAGAGGTCTTTGCATACAGGTTCTCAAGTTGATAAGGCACAACAGGTGTTGAGAACTTAGTTTCTTGTTACTAACTAATCATAGAAGAGGAAAAGAAAGGATTGTCCAACAACAAAGGCTTTACTAAAAACTCTAGATTGCACACCATTAGCCACCAATGAGGCTTTTGCACACTTTTGCTTAAGAATGAAGTGTCAGCATTAATGGAAATGAAAAGTATGATGGTGATTTTAAGAAAATAAAATAAAAAACCACAAAAAATTCCAAAATTCTACTCATTAATGTAGTAAAAGTTATTTTTTTTAAAAACGACAGGGTTTTAGAGACGAAAGGAATTTACTAAAAGAGTTGCCATAGTTAATTTGTCACTTTCGCTAGGCATACGTAATGCATACTGGCAAAGGAGCTTCATGCAATAACCAGGCGCTAGAGTAGCGATTCACACAGAATCTCCTTTGGCAGCATAGAGAAAGCAACTAATTAGAGACGAGTATCCCCGCAGCAGGTACCTGAATTCGACTCATTTATACTAAAAGGACCTACTCGTCTCTGGACGTTGCCATGTTCACTTGATTTTAAAGGGAAAAAAAGACTTGTAGAATTTACTATCTGCATAGCTGATTTTGGAGTCAACTAGCAAGTATGGTTTTCAACATATTATGGTAAATGCAACGTACCTGGTGGTAAATTGAGGTAACATGCTGGTACATTGTACTATAATCTTATGAAATTGACCATACTTGCTATTTGGCTCCAAAATCAGCTGTACATGACAAAGTGGGAAAACTAGTGGGTCTGTTTGTCTGTTTGGTATAAATGTGTCCAATTATGTTCCCACTATCACTTCACATTTTAAAAGCTTTCAATAATTTAACAACATGATTTTGGCAGTTTTTAGAGTCTTCATGGATTGTTTTTTTTTTTTTTTTTTTTCTGGTTAGATAACAATATTACTGACACTCCATGCATCAGAAGCAAAACTTTGCAACAGTCCCATTCAATAATATTGTCAAATAAATAAGGCATCAAAACGACCAAACTTCTCTTTCAAAGCCAAGAATTCTTAAATTAATCAAAAAGTCAAGAAAAACTTACCCACATCTAAATATAATCCCAAAAAATTAATCAGCAGCAGAAAAAAAGAGAGGAAAAAAAACTATAAATTAATGGATTGCAGTTTCTAAAGTGCACTCCTTGAGATCTCATATTTTCGTGAATTTGAAAAATGTAAATTGTACTGCATCAATGCTGCTTTAAATCTTATTTGTTGAGCTAAAAATGTCCGATACTAGGGTAGTCAAGCTCCTAATATATGTGTAACTACCAGTAGCAAAACATTAAATTTGGTTAAAGTCTGAAAGTAATTTTAAGAGTGTTCACTACACACCAAATGCAACAGTTTGATATTTGTTGTAAGTTTGAATCAACAAAATGCAACAATGCCAGATTTAACACTACACCACTGGTACACCACTTGAGAAATGATTTAAATATAAACCTATAACTGGTACCAAAATCAAGGAAGGAGATCTTGCACATTTTTTACTAGATGACAAGTGTGTGTTAACAAAAAAATTTCAGACCAGTGGCAAAAATCCATTATTGAACTTTTTTTCCCTCAACATACAAATTTGCGACCCCCCCTCCCAGGTTTATTCCTCATTTCCCCCTTAAATGTTACGAAACCTCTGGTAAAAGAGACCATTTGATGTCAATTTGCAAGTTGCGAAGCGAATTTCATGATGTTATCATGACAACTCCACATCGTTGTTACTAAGATATCACGTTCGTGTAATAATAATAATGAAAATTAGTAAGATATCATTAAGATAATATGGTATTGTTATGATGTCAGTATGGTATGAATTTGATATCATTACACTCAATTCGGTTCTCAATTGGATGGCTTCATACTTAAAGGATCTACACTATTCGACTTCAGATATTGCCACTTTCATTGACATTTTTATCCCCAAAAATTTACAAATTCATAGATTTTTATGAAATTTTCAAAATCGACCTCTCATATCATAAAGACTTGTTATTAGAAGAACCATCAAAATTGCGCTTTGGATTTCTTGGAGGAAAGTTAAAGAGACAAGAATAATGTTAAGTTCTGATGTCCTGTGTACAGTGGCGGATCCACGGGGGGGGGGGGACGGTGGCACGTCCCCCCCCCTCCACAAGAAGCCTCAAATGTTACCTTTTTCAATAGAGAATGGCCCTAAATTGCTTCCACCGACGCTTCAAATTTCAAAATTTCGCAGGCGTGCCCCCCCCCCCCCCCAGAAAAATTTTCTGGATCCGCCATTGCCTGTGTAAGTGTGTAGGTCTTTAAAGTATAGACCCATTTATTTAGCAAACGGTTACTTAAGTCAGAGACAGAGAGAAGACAATAATTGGATGGCTTTATGCACAAGGGAACCAACAGCTGAAGGTTTTGTTTATTTTGTTAGCTCCCTCCTGCACAAAACAGAACAGTTGGTTCCCTTTTGCATCAGGCCATTTGATTATTATTGTGAGATACAGCCTGGAAAATTAGACTAGACTACTTTCATCATGGAATTAATTGTTCTTGTTAAAATACAATGCATTCCGCAGACCTCCCCTTCTAGAAGAAAGAGAGAATGAAAGAGAGAAAGAAAGAAGGGGAGAAAGGGAGAAAGAAAGAAAGAGAGAGAGAGAGAGAGAGAGAGAGAGAGAGAGAGAGAGAGAGAGAGAGAGAGAGAGAGAGAAGGGGAGAAAAAGAGAATGAATGAGAGGAGGAGGGAAGTGGAAAGGAGGGAAATGATGAAGAGAGACAGAAAGAGAGAGAGAGAGAGAGAGAGAGAGAGAGAGAGAGAGAGAGAGAGAGAGAGAGAGAGAAAGAGTGAGAGAGAGATGGAGCAGGAAGGAAGGAGGAAATTAAATCTTTATATTCCACAGTACGCGATGACGGATCTCTCAGGATGAAAGAGCGCAGCCAGGGAGCGGTTTTCCGATTATTTATTCTCCTTACCTTTTCCATACAATCTGAGAAGCATCCATGAAAATTGCATCATGACGTAGCCTTTGAGTTGGACCATGTGCATGTAAGTGTACAAATTGAAGATGAGCTGCTGCAAAGACTGATCAACGGAACACATCATTGAATCTCCTTCCTGCAACAAATTAAAATAAAAATCAGTGGATATAAAAAGAAAAAAGCCCGTTTGACTCCTTGACACAAAAATTACGAATTTACAATTGAATGAAAAATAAAATTACTCTATGGTAAACCCAATTTATTTTAAGGTGATTCTATGGCAAACTCCCGAAAATTTTAATCCGATAGATGGCGTTACTTGTCGCTGGCTCCGAAAATAGCCGTTTTTTACGGGTTTTGGCTGTTTTCTCTGAACAGACGAATAATAGACAAAAAATCGGAATGTCAGCACCTGCTTAATTTTTTGCTTGATTTTTTGAGCCATAAACGGGCCAAATTGGTTCTAAAATAAAGGCGTAACTATGCAAAGAAAAAGTCATGTGTAATTTGGAGTTGTATCAGTATATCAGTAAAGATTATAGGTTTCTGTTTCACTTGTAATCTTTACTGATATAACTCCAAATTACACATGACTTTTTCTTTGCATAGTTACGCCTTTATTTTAGAACCAATTTGGCCCGTTTAGGCTCAAAAAATTAGGCAGGTGCTGACATTCCGATTTTTTGTCTATTATTCGTCTGTTCAGAGAAAACAGCCAAAAACCGTAAAAAACGGCTATTTTCGGAGCCAGCGACAAGTAACGCCATCTATCGGATACAAATTTCGAAAGTTTGCCATGGAATCACCTTAAGGTGATTCCAGATCAGAGTTTTCGAAACATGTCTGTGACGCCTACATTTTTGCCCCACATTCTACCGAGAAAAGATTTTCTCCGAGTTGTTTGATAATACAAGGGAAATAATAGCTCTTTGAATATAAACAATCTTAATCCACCGAACGCAGCTATTTTTAGCTCTTTATCACTTCCCTTGAGAGAAGTTACTCTCTCAGCAGAGCTGCCGTTTTGTGTATACATATATTTATAATTATATATTAGATGACATTTTTTAAATACATCGATGATTCCACCGGAAGAGAAAAGACTATATAGTTCAGTTCTGTTCATAGCTGTAACCAAAGACTTCTAATACTATCTAGACTGGACATTATGCCCAATTGCCCATGTATGTTAGGGCGAGGAAACATGAAAGGGAAGAGTGGTACACAACTCGTGTGTTACTCCTGGCTATGCCGCAGCCTGATAGACAGAATGTGCTAAAATTTTCGGAAATACATTGAAGTAAATGGAAAAATTATTAAAAAAAAGAAAAAAAAAAAAAAAAAAAACCTTAAAAATACAAAAAAATTACTAACCCTATATGCGCGGTAGCCATATTGGACTTCAAAATTATTGAAAACGGTAACATAATTAAATTCTTTGACCTAAGATCTCCCATTTACCAATTTTCATCGAATTTTGTAAATTAGATGTGGAGAAATGATTTTTATAAGTCTCACCGCGCTATCGCTGAGAACGCCAGAATAGGGAGGGATAGAGATTTTTGACGCTTTAAAAATTTATAACTCAGAAACGGATAGTTTCAGTATATGGACCTTGGTTTCCCCAACATGCGGTATGGACGAAATTATAGCAAATTTACTAGAAAGTAACAAATTTCATCGAGATCAAAATCGAAGAATGTGTTTTTTCAGAATTTCAAAGTTTGTGAAAAATGTTGGGCTCAAAAATAACAACATCGCGTATTGCAAGTTTTTGGTTGAGGCATTGTGAAACATATAGGTAGTCAAGAGGAAGGAAAGTTTTGCGCTTTATCGCGCAAATCACGTTTCATAAGCTTTATTTCTTAGCGAGATATTTGAGTTTGAAGATTCCAACTTTTACACCCCCCCCCCCCCTTAAAAATCAGTTTTTGGTCGCAACATTTTGGAGATCCACTACAAATGGTAAACCCAATCCATCACCAAAGTTTCGTCAAAAACAAGCAGCGGACGAAAAATGTCGATTTTGAAATGAACACCTTTAGATCTGATTTCTAATGGGTAAACCCAAGAGAGTGAGCGAGATAGAGCATTTGTTTGGATCCAAAGTTGATCATGATGTCATCACTAAACAGGTCTATATGTGTACACACAGCCTGGCATCAGGTCGAGAAAAGTGAGACGAGACAGAACAAGCAATATTCACTGGCCGTAAAATTAAAGCTGAAAACTGCGAAAGCTTCTGAGTAGAACAACTTTTTGTCAGCGCTGAACTTCCGTTAACACGAACAGTGCAGGGCCCCAACTTTCAAACTTAGATGTATTTCTTGGAAAAAGAAAAAGAAAAAAAACTTCTATTGACTTGGACCACTATTTTGACCGCACGGATGACTGAAATAATGGCAAACTCGCAAAACTTTTCCCCCTGAACAAACTCCCCCCCCCTCCAAAAGCTCTCCCCCTTCCATGGCTCTTCCCCTCCAACGTATCACGTTTCTGCTCTATACGGCAATAATTTCACACTTAATACGGGCATGGCTATAAAATCAATTTTATGATGGTCCACATAAATAATATACGGCGGGAAAATAACGTCTGTATTTGATGGGCATATAAACTGTCAGCATATAATGAAATAAAAGGTAATAAATGATCGTTGGGAGATGAGGGGATCGCAGTAAAACGATTTGATCTCAAGATGATTCCAGGCGAAACTATTCCAAATTTCAATCTGATGGATGGCGCCACTAGTCGTTTTTGAAAAACAGTCACGTCATTTGCGGGGGGGGGGGCAACTACCCTCCACAGATCGGCTAAAAGTAAAAAAGTGCTGTTTTTTTTATTTTTATTTTATTTTTATTTTTTTGGTAAAGAAAAAAACCGCAAAATCCATTAATTTTGGTTTCAATTTAAAATGCTAAAAACACGACTTTTCCCAAGAGTGACTAGTGGCGCTATCCATTGGATTCAATTCTGGACAAGCTTCGCCTGGAATCACCTTAACCTTTTAAGGGGAGTCGGATGTGCCTATCTAAACAATGTAAAACATGGTCATATTCATGTACCTTTTTTTCAGGATCTACTCAACCGATTTTCAAAAACTTTGGATCTTTTGAAAGGTCTCATCTTCTTACAAAAATAGACGAGAGGTTTTTGAAAATTTTAAAAATCCAAGTTCAGAAAATTTTATGAATTTTTTTTTACCAAAAAATTGCAAAAATTTTGACTTCAAGAGACATAGTAGGAAAAATTGAAGAATAATTGAGAAACTCTCCCGTCTATTCGTGTAAGAAAACAAGAAAATTCTTACAAGCCCAAGTTTTTGAAAATCGGTCCGGTAGATTCTGAGGAAAAGGGACACAAGTGTCGACAAATGACAAAACCCTAATTCTTGTAAAAAAAAAAAAAAAGGCTTATAAAAATAGGTACGGGATGAATATTCCATTAAAACGCGTGTAATTGCAAAAAATGTTATGAATACTGAAATGGGCAATGGGTATAGCATTGGGGCTAATCACCAAAATTTAAAAAACTTAGTCTCAAAATGAAGTTGAAACTATAAAGAAAAATAATTATTGAAAAACAAAAATTCGTCAAAATCGCCTAATTTTCACATCCGACTCCCCTTAAGGTCCAAGCCCGATTATACTCGTTTTTCTCCTCTAGTCTATTTCACACTCTTTTAGTCTTCGAAAATACTTATTACAAGATAAGGTCTCTTGTGGCGCCTTCAATGTATCGTATAGGCAATTCCAACTCCCCGGAGTACGAACAGTTAACTACCTTTCCCGTAAAACGGGAGTGTGGTTTTCTTTCGAACTAACTAGAGTCCCTTGATGGAAATATTGTATAGGGAGTACCGACACGAGCTCAACGAGTTGTGATTGGTCGTTGGTTTTAGGCTCTCACGGAGTCGAGCAGGAGTCGACGACATCGAAGGCTCCACACGAAAGGAGTCGATTCGTAGAGGAACGTATGGGAACGGACCGGAATGCCCGGCAAATCCGCCAGTCCACCACTGGTCCACTGTCGAACTTAACCTTCGAATGCGTTCACGCGGTCGTCAAAATCGACTCCTGTCAAAATGCATAAAGCGTCGTGTCGGTACTCCCTATACAATATTTCCATCAAAGGACTCTAAAACTAACCTGACCGTTAGAGGTTAGTTCGACTCTGAAGGCTTACGGTTTTTTTCTGAAAGCATTAAACGAAAAGGGCGTTCCCACAGGGACCTATTTTTTCCTAAATTGGTTTAACCAAATTTCAATAATTTTGGTCTTAGATTGATGGAGAAATCAATCAACATTTGAGCTAAATATTGGGGTATGGACTATGGAGGGGCACTTTTTCACGTGATAAAATGTCCCTACATAGCCTAATATTTGTCTCAAATGTAGGTGCTTGGATTGAAAGGGTATAGGCATAACACGTACTCGATCATGGACTATAGATAGTATTCCGAAAGAATCGTTCATAATCACACTCCCGGCCAAAGTACCGGGTTTTCTACGCGAGGATTAAAATTTCAACTTTTTCATTGCTTTTTTAATGGCCCCATCGCTTTTTCCGCAGGATTTTACGAAAGATTCGATAATCCATTTACTTATACAGGCAAAAAAACCTTGCAAAAGAGCTCCATTGATGTGATGATGACACTATCATGAAAAGATTGCATCAGTCTTTGAATTCTAAAGGTCTTTTTTTAAGCGTTTCCCCTCTTTTTTTTTTTTTTTTTTTTTTTGAACCTGCAGACACTGCTTACAATTAAATTTAATAATATATTTTCAATTTTCAATTTTAATTCAATTTTTCTTCTCAACTTTAAATTTTAAGCTAATTTATTTAACATTTTTAACTCTACACAGGAGCGGGAATGTAATTGGTCGTGTCAAGTACAGCTCGACACTGCGCAGAGCACTGGAGGGGAAAGGGTAGATTTGCTCTTCTTCGAAAATTGCCTCGAGTGAGCTTCTATTTGGAACCTGAGAGGCCAAAACCAATCGATGCATGATCGGTCTCCTGGAACCATCACTTCACTATCCTGCAGGAGGCAGTTCCTGTATCCGCCGCGCGGGCTTCCGCTCCCAATTCGGCCCATGAACTTTGTACACACTTCCGACGCTAATTCGACATCGGTAATTACCATTGAAAACTTTGATTTTCAATTTGCGTACTTTTAACGTTGTTAACAACAAGACCCCCCATCACTCTCGCAGCTTTTAAACGTCGAAGATACTTTGCCAAGAGGAACTTCCTCGCAGTCATGGGCCAGGGACGACACGGAGGGATTAGGGGGGGGGGTTACGATTCCGCTACTTGTACAATGAATTTGTAAACTTAAGTTACGACTGGGGCTTAAATTTTCGACAAGCTCTTCTCGGGAAATTTGCATTTCATGAATTGGGGGTCTTTCAACCGGACTCATCCGAAGCTTGCGATTATGCGATTATCGTGGAAAGGCGAACGACGGGAAGTATTGGAATTGCCGTACACGGATGAAAACCATAATCCTTTCAGGACATCATATTTATTTTACTCTCGAGATATGCATGGGGGGGGGGGATTGTTGGCTTCACCGCAGAAATTAATAAGTACTACCAACCGTTTTTGCTGTTCCAGGATAATAATTATATCGGTGCAGCCTGCCACCATGTTGGTAAGCTTTACCGAAATAATTCTGCTGCGGAAAATACCTACGGTTGGCGCGGTATCCGTTTCCACGGAGAAACCAATAATTAATTTTTACTTTTCCTCCCTCCGAGAACTTTAATGCATGACATGATGGTACTACTGCACCCTTTTGCTGGAACAATATAAATCATGTTTCCATAGATTTTACAGGTTGGGTCTTTTGCATTACGACCGAATTGATCATTAAATTGGACACATAAATAATAAATGTTTCCGATCGATGCACACTCTAAGTTTTAAGATCAATGTCGTGGATTTAAATGGCCTCAGTTGCAAAAGATATGAAAACCCTTAAAAGGAATCGACTCCATTTGCCAAGCTGAATTGATTGAGGGGTCACAAGCAGGGTTTTGGCGACATCACATTTTTGCCTATGTTAAACTGACATGAGTTGTCATGAGTTGTTGTTAAACGGCCCCAGTTGCAAAAGATATGAAAACCCTTCAGAGCGACGACTCCATTTGCCAAGCTGAATGGATAGAGGGGTGACAAGCGGGGTTTTGGCGACATCACCTTTTTGCCCATGTTAAACGGACATGAGTTGCCATGAGTTGTTGTTAAACGGACCCAGCTGCAAAAGATATGAGAGCCCTTGAGGGCGATCGACTCAATTTGCCAAGCTGAATCGATAGAGGGGCCACAAGCGGGGTTTTGGCGACATCACATTTTTGCCTATGTTAATGAGTCATGGGTTGCCATGAGTTGTTGTTTAATGGAAAAAATACAACAATGCCAACTTTTGCTCCACAACACTGTCAGTTGCACATAATCGTTTTGAGAGCCAATACTCTTCCATGATACTTATATGCGGACGTCATTACCGAAAGGAAATTATAATGGAGCACACAAGCAATGCATAGTGAAACAGTTCCGGAATTAAAATAGCGATATTTTCGCAGAGATGTACCTTAAGCCTCGATACACGCTCATCGCTCAAACAGGTTTGATCAAACTACAAGATTGCCAACTTTACACTCCCAAAATTCAAACAAAACCTTGACCAAAACCCTTAAAAAACAGGTTCTATTAGTTTTATATTGACTGAAATGGGGCTCTTGCAAACTTTTGCTGTGAGCAAATGAATAGTCCAATCTGATGTAAAGATCAGCAAAAATCACGAAAATCACACCGAGAAAGTTTAAAATTTAGTAACAAACCTACATAACTACATAAATGGCAAGATCGTAATGGCGGTTCGACGCAGGTATCATGGGAGATTCCTATCTAATATGCCACTTTCTCTTTGGAAACACAGAGGTATGTCTCAATTTAGACAGGAATCTCCCATGATACCTGCGTCTCTCCG